>JAECUM010085185.1:0-13201 GCA_016617855.1 Megalonaias nervosa | reverse complement strand
ATTGCGTTCCATTCTGCTACGATATAAGCCATGTAAAAATGTGAAAAAATAGGCATGTGATAAACAAATAATTTATTCCAGTTTTAGATGTGTCTGTGGGAATCCAAATGTGACCAGAGATTACAGTTCAAATTAGATATGATTCGAGAGGGATTATTTATTTATTTATTTAAAATAACAATAATTGAAATTACTAAAAGTTTCTTTGACTTTTCGATTAATACATTGCTTTGGAATTTTATGAACTCATTCCAAGACATTCTGGATTGCGTCATTGTGCTATATCAGGGCATTCAAGACTATTGGAATTCGTTTGGAGCATTCTATACTTTTGGACTTGTAATGGGACATTTAGGATTATTTCAAATTAACTTATAGTATTGTAAGTTACTTTTGAAGTTTCAGTTTGTATTGTAGAGAAATAAATTTCTTGGTGATTGTACTTAACATGTTGGTTTCACTTTTTATGTTACATATTTTACGACATAGAGTCGTAACAGAAGAAGACAAAATTAAAATACGTTAGGGAAAGTGATAAAGAACTGAATCCAGTTCCAATGAGTGTTCAGTCTCAAAGAGAATGAACCCTACAAAGATTAACAACTGGGAAGGTGCAATGGAAGAAAAAGGAGAATGTGGTAGGAAAGCTATGCACGGTTTGTTCATCGGGGAGAAAGAACAACAAGAGGGTATACGAAGATTGCTCCAACTTAGAAAGTATAAGCAGGCAACAGGAGGCCAGTGCATGTCTAGGCACACATGATCAACAAAGTGACAGCCTGCATACACAGTCATTACATTTGACCACCACTGCGCCCAATGTGCATAAGTAATTTATGAATGAGAATTTCAATACCGTATTATCGAGTGAAGCAAGTTCAGCAGCAGAGAGGGTGAACCCTACGACTTCGACAGAGGGCTCCGTTTGCAAAATTAAAGGTTCCTACGAAGGCTAAAAATAAGGTCAATAACCTCAAACCGAAGCCTCTAACCGAGCATATTTCCATGCAGGGAGAAACAGATCCAATTAGCTTTTTTGTTACTCGTTCGTTGACGTATTTTTTCAAATTTTAGGCGTGTTCGTTTATGTAGCCGCACACGCACTCGTTGTCGTCACCCTCTCTGCTGCTGTAATTAAATCATTGTTATATCAATAATGATTGGAGAACCACACTCAGCTAGACTAGCTCGAGAGCGACTAGAGGCAATCAATAAATATCTATCCGTTCGTGATTCTGTTAGACAAAAACTACAGGCACGTCAGGAATCTCGGGTGGAATTTGCAGAAGGTGCAGAAGAATTATTTAAACCGGTTACAAAGACTACTGAAGGTCTTCTTCCCGCGTTGGAGAAAACCGCTGAGGCTACAACTGCAACACAGCAGGTTATCGAAGCATTATCAAATCAAATTAAAGAAGCTATGGAGTCTGCCGACAAAACACGTGTTGAAATTCAAGATGTTAAAAAAAACTGTCGAGGATCTGTCTAAACCAGAATTAAAAACTCGGTATTTTACTCATCAAGGCTATATAGAAGTTATGACTGATCCTGTTATGGTTGCTGCGGATGGATATCAGCTGTGGCATAAATTTTTAAAACCAGAGTTTCATAACACTCCAGAAAAAGAGTGGGTTGCTAGGGTATTTCGTGAGTACAAAGATATTCAACAAATCAGTGTAAAATACAGAAAAGAATATGATGGTTTTATTGATAAAATTTATGAAATGAAAAAAGATGTTGGAACGCCAGTTATATCACCAAGAAAGCAGAGATCTCGACAAAAGAGACAACCATCACCTGACCCCGGTGCCACTGGAAGTGGTATTCGTACAGGTACCAGGGAGAGTGGTCTTATTACTCCATGTCCCGATAACGTCCATGCTGATATTGATCGACTAGAAATTTTAATCGGTGGAAAACGAGTCCGTAATAATTCCCCAGAAACCATCAATGAAGCAACTGATATTTGTCAACGATTATTTACAGGAGGTATCATGGATATTAATGTTTATCGAGCTCTCATCGATGAAATTGCCGATGATTACCACAGTGAATAAGGGTTGCAATAAGATCAGTGACAAGAAAATAAGATGATCATACATAATGCTCAACGTGGACCGACCATGGTCAGGGTGATGAATTCGCGATTACCTACATATAACGCATACTACGGAGATGGACTTGATGATGTTGTTCAGGGTCTATTTAGAAGGTTAGCCCCAAAAGCAATACCGATCGCAAAGCAACTGGGGATGAAAGCTATCGATGTTGTTCGTGATAAAGGAATTAGTACTCTTGGAGATGTTGCCGGTAAAGCATTTTCGGCAATCAAGAATAAATTAGCACGATTGATACGACGAAAACCTCAACCAGTAAAATTACCCAGCACTGAGGTTATGCCTGCAAATGTTAGTAAAATAATAAATCAAGCTGCAAATAAAAAACTAGCAAAGTTGGCAAGTGTACCCATGTCAGAAAAGGAAACAAATATAACCGCAAGTTTAATAGTAGGAAGTAGTCTTCGTGTTAGACGATAACAAGTATAATAAAGATGTTCAAACGTGTACCTGATCCCGTATTTGACATGGACGCACCAGTACTCAAGGATGAATCTGTGCGCGATTATCAATATTATTCTTATGATGCACGACAGCCTAGTCAGCGTGGACGAAATGAACTACAAGTTCAGGACACAAGCAGATATTTCTTACCCACTCAAGCGTTTATTGAAGTAGAAGGTGAAATTCTAAAAACAGATAATACTGAATATGGCGCTGATGTTATGGTTGGTTTTGTTAATAATGGCATTATGGCGTTGTTTGACAGCGCTACGTACATGATCGACGGAGAAAATATTGAATCAATTCAGAAAGACGTCGACGTTGCAACGACGATATTGGGTCTAGCAAGATACATCAACGATTATTCAAGATCAGCTGGTCCATCAATGATGTTTGCCAAGGACACTTCTAACCACCCTAGCAGCATACAGTATAATATAAGACGACCTAGAAACAATGCCAACAACTCTGACGCTGATGTGTGGCCGGTGGTTCATGGTGCTAATCCAGAATTCAGCTTAGGGTTTGCAGCACGTCGATCAATGCTGAAAGATGGAAGTAGAAGATTTTCTTGTGCAATTCCGTTGACACATATCTTTGGATTTTGTAGAAATGTCAGAAAGGTCATTTTCTGAGCCAATCATACATTTGCACTTGTAAGAAAAGCTACCGACGACGATACAATATGGCGACCTGCTGGTGATGCTAGTAAAGTAATTATAACAAAACTTTCTTCGTGGATGCCAACAATGACTCCATCGCTTCCTGAAGAAGAACGTCTGCTTTCTTTTATGCATCAAGGTGGTAAATCAACATTATCATGGCTGACAACAACTACAGATGCTGCACAGAGTACAATTAATGGTTTATTCACATGGCAGATAGCATCACAGCAAGGTGTCTTTGCACCGCAACATATATTTATTGCGCTCCAAGATGCTGCACGAGTAAATAATCAAACAAGTAGTATAATGATATTTGACAAACTTGGCGTCACAGAAGATTCTTTAAGACTAAATGGACATCAGGAACCCTCCGAGGACATATTACTGGATTTTTTTTAATCAAAATCATGTTGCGCGTGCATATCATCGTTTGATGACATTTATGGGACGTGATCAGAACATGAATTCTGGTTTACAAATATCACAACTAGATTTTACAATGCTGTATCCAATCTACTACTTTTCACTGGAACATTTAGATTTATTCAGACAATCCGTCGTTGACATACATTTTCGAGCTCGCGTAAACCGAGGAGCTATTGCTAATTACAGAGCAATCGCTGTTATATTATCCGATAAAATGATGCTACTTGAAGGTGTTGGTGGACGAATGAGAGTCATTGATGCTCCCGTGGAAAACATGCAATCGTTAATATAAAAATCAGGATGATATTATAAATGTCATATCATCATGTTAGTGTCAGTCTGACTCCTGGTCAGATTAAAGAACTACAATCAGCGTCCAAAGATAACTGTGGAACAACAATATCGTTAAAACAAGGACAAATATCAGGTGGTCCGAATAAACTATCACTGACAGAACGTCAACTTAAACACTTTGATGCAGCTAAAAAGTCAAAAACCGGATTACGACTTAATCTTTCCGCGAGTGCTATCAGCGATGCTGTTAAAAACGCTGGAATATTTCCACTTCTCGCAGCTATTCCAGGAATAATTGTTGCAGCTGCTCCAGTTGTTGCAAAAGCTGCTGCGTTAGGCGCTGTTGGAACTGCCGCTGGAATGGCATTAAAGAAAGCTACAGGGAAAGGTTTAAAAAGATCTAAAAAAAAAAAAAGGGAAAGGGCCTAAGATTTCCGGGAACTTTACCGCGGTACGGAAAAGGATTAAGAATCCCAGGAACACTTCGTTAATTCTTCCTATGTCCAATTTTGATTTACTTGATGCTGCTACCCAGCTAAACACAAAAAACTTCAGAGGTGTTTTTATGCATGATCAATTACCATGAAATCCAAATCGTGTTGAAACTGGTATTATTAATCTCGATGAATCCACCAACACAGGTACACATTGGGTTGCATACACGATTGATCCTCGTGGAATTCTTTATTTTGATTCGTACGGGTTAGCTCCACCAAAAGAATTTTTAAAATATGTGAGCAGCGATAAAAGTATTCCAATTTGGTATTCAACGTTGCCAACACAAAAAAACGACCCACCAATATGCTTATCCTGTATAGGTAACTTCGAAACATATATTTGCAAGAATGGGACCGTGATACAGTGTTAAGAACGTTGGATTCTGAGACCTGGGGTTCGAATCCAGTGACAGACACATTGTCGATCGGGGCGGTATGATGCCAGATTTTTCTAGTAATAAAGTGGGGGTGGAGTTCCCCAAGCGATTTCATGTACACTCCTCACCACGTTGAACAACGTGGTGGGTGTTGTTTTTCACTCACTCCGGGGTTTGATTTGGGAGGAGTGTACATGAAATTGAAAAATTGGAACCCCTCAAAAATAAACAGCAAGGTGATGTAAGCTCCTTGACCTTGTGACCTTACTGAAAGTTTTCCCACACAAGGACGTTCAGAAAGAATGTCGCCAAAAGAAAAAGTATCATGAGGTGCCTGTGGGCCATAAGAAAGGCTTATAAGACCCCAAAAAACTAGGGTCATCAACGAAAATGCCCCAAAAAACAAGGACCTCATGAGCTTTACTGGCAATGAAGGGACCCCGTGGAATGGTAGACCGACCATCATTGCTGCTGTTTATTTTTGTTTTTTTTTTATTATTCAGATTTTATTATTATATCAATTCTGATTCAGAAATATTTTTCTTAATTCTGATTCAGAAATATTTTTATTATTTTTTATTAATTTTATTATTTAATTTTTATTATTATATTAATTCTGATTCAGAAATATGTTTATTAATTCTGATTCAGATATTTTTATTAATTCTGGTTCAGAAATATTTATATTATTTTTATTTTTAATTATTTTATTATTTTATTTTTATTATTATATTAATTCTGACTCAGAAATATTTTTATATTAATTCTGATTCAGAAATATTTTTATTAATTCTGATTCAGAAATAATTTTATTATTTTATTTTTATTAATTTTATTATTTTATTTTTATTATTATCTTAATTCTGCTTCAGAAATATTTTTATTAATTCTGATTTAGAAATATTTTTATATTAATTCTGATTTCAGAAATATTTTATTAATTCTGATTCAGAAATATTTTTATTAATTCTGATTCAGAAATATTTTTATTATTTTATTTTTTTCCGATTATTATTACTATTCTGATTTAGAAATATTTTTTATTTTAAAAATATTTATTATATAATAAATCAAGAAAATATTAATGCTGTTATTGTTGCTATTGAGCAATTAAAACATTACGGTATAAAAATTTCTGATGAACTGAATCCTGAAAAAATTATGTGTGATTTTGAATCATCACAATTTCGAAAATCCGAGAACAGGTATACACTACCAGCCGATTACAGATTCATAAAGTTGATTCAGTAGGCAATGTTACAGTCGTTGGCAGCAGTTACAGATGCTCAGTAAAATTATTTGTTCCCCTTGCAAACTCAATCGAAACAATTAGTTCAGAATTATCTCACGAGTACGAAACAAAAAGAAACAAAAAGACTTATGATCGCTCGTATAAGACAACTAAGAGAGATTATGTCGATGACGAAGTCATTAAACGAAGCCGCGGAAGAGTTACTGGCGGAAGACAAAAACGAGTGTTACTCTACCCACAGTGAAAGTAAATATAGTGACAACGAAACCAACGGTGTCACCGTGACTGTGGTACCAAATAACAATAGGAATAATTTATGTCTAAATACAGCCAAAAAAATATTTATTTTTTATTCTGATAATAATATTTACTCAGAATCAGATTATTTATTTTTTATTCTGATAATAATATTTTTTCTGGTTTTTTTTTTTTTTGTGTGTGTGTTTTTGTTCTACGAACGTAAGATCTATGATCTCACATACAGATTTATGTTTAATGATTCTCCACGTAAATCGACCTCCACCATACGGATCGTTATCGTATCGGAGAATATTTGCTAGTGGAGCTACTTTTATCCATGATTCAAGGATTTTTGGAAAAAATTCATCGATGGCTTTGCTAATATTAATAGGAGTTTCTATTAGGAGTTTCTATTAGCGATGTAAGATCATCGATTATTTTTTGAATTTGTGTGCGCGGAAACGATCTTAATTTATGATGTACATTTCTAGTTATAATGTGTTTGATATAATTAAAATCATACGATATTAGATTCAACTATTGAATTTCATCGATGATGATTTTTTTTTAGTGCCCTCTTTGTAACGTTGCATTATGATTTTGAATAAATTACTAGCATCGCGGGAAACTCGTTCAAATTCATCACTCCATCGCGGATGGGTGAGAAATATATTCCTAAGATTATTATCTGGGACGAAATTTGTACAGTATAGCTGGAAGTATTAAGAATATTTCTTGATTGGTTATTGACAAAGAATACTGCTGTGATAATGTGTGGCGATCATGGTCAACAACCACGTTTTGTTGGACAGTCTCCGCAAGAATGTTTACAAACATTTGCAGATTATTATGAGGAAATAACCGATGATCAGAGAGCTATTGATGAGCCCCTGAAAGAATTTAAAAAGTTAATCAGACTGCAGCCAGACAGAATGCAGTGCGAAATAATGCGTGGAATAATTGCAGAGACTACCATGAATGATTTTTGGAATTTTTGGAGACCAAATGGTTTGATAGTTGTAAGTAGAAAGATAGTTCGTGATACACTTCAAGAGAAATTATTATCTAAACATAAAGAAAAGTTTTCAAATCTACCTGTACCACTGTGCTATCGACCAGCAGATACTCGACAACAGAATATTTGAAGTTGAAATTCCTGGAACTGATGAAAAACAAAATCTTGTCCTAAATGATATTGTTTTAGTTCCTGTCAGTGCTGTTACGAGTTCGTTGAGCATGAGTAAAACTCCATGGACGTTAGAATACGCTACAACGATTCATTCATCACAAGAATTAACTATTTCTGAGACAAATATTTGGATTATTGATGATCGGATCGAATGGTGAAATTTAGTTTATCTCGCGGTGTCTCGAGTCAGAAGAATATCTCAGCTGCACAGAGTTATTATGGATTGCGTAATAACAGATGAAATCACTGATGATGTAAATAACGACTTCGTCGTCATCAAGAAATAATTATCTGGGCATCGACAATCTGACAAAAAAATATAACCTCGACTTTGATCTCAACGTTGAATTTATCATGACACTGAAACAACGACAGAAAAATCATTGTACAAGCTGTAACTGTAATATGTTGTGGCAGTATTCGATTAATAATCCAAGACAGTTTACCGTTGACAGAATTAATAGTAGTCTTGGTCACACACGTGAAAATGTGATGCTGACCTGTCTTGAGTGTAATCGACGTAGGGGTGCTGGCCCTGGAACCAGTTTACAAAAGTAAACGCGGTGGTAATTGTGTGTCTTCAGGAATTACTTGTAATTGTTCACATACAAATCCATGCTGAGGAGCAGTGGAATCTAGTCTATAGATTGCAGGACTACCTGTGGATCGAACCACTCTAGAAATTGTATGTGTTGTCACACTCCAAATAGGATCAGTTGCTCTTTTTTAACCTCCTTCAAGTTCACCGGGTTCATATAAATATCTTACAGTTACATTACCTAACACTGGTTGTTTTGAAAAGCCACGTCGTTGTATTGGTATACGTTTCTTTGTAATCGCGATGGTGGATTTCATGGCAGCTGCACGAGTAGTTTTTTATTTAACGAAGCTATCACACTTGGTAATCTTGCAAGCCATTTGCGAGATCTCTTGTCTGCCTGAACTATTTCCTTCGCATACTGGTATCCAAATAATCTCTCAGCAAGTGTTCGATTAAACCGTTCAATGATGGCCTGATTGCGATGAATTGCGGTATGTCCTCGTCTGATTTTAACATTATGTTGCTTCATCAACGATGATACTGCACCAAGAAATTCTTTGCCAGGATCAGCCTGTAGTAGTTGTGGCCATCGCAGATCACCTTGTGGTCCGGATCCTCGTTGATAAATTCGTTCAAACGCTGACGCAACTTCAGATGCTGTTTTAGTTGACAGTGTTCTTCTTCTTTATATTTACTTGCAACGTCAACGACAGTTAACGCGTATTTATATATGCGTGATTGACGGCTACGTGTTTAAATAGTATCATGTGGTAAAAACAAAATATCTGCTTGATGAACTTCATTGGGAACGCTGGCAATCAAAATACGCGTACTGAATTTTTTAGGTGTTGGTAGATAAATTTGCCATATTGCCTGCCGTGCTAACCAATTTGCAGCAACAGAACGTGTGACACCTGCTGCATCAGCAAGTTTACTAATCGCTGCTCTGCTTCTCCAGTATCTCCTTGGACTATAATAAACCGATTCCATTATAATAGTTATATGATTAATTATCAGCCCCTAGCATTAGTTTACCTTTCATCGCAGATTTTACTAGGAAACTAGCAAGTTTTTCTCTGAGAGATTTATTCTTTATAGAATTCAGCGCGTGAATTAACTTCACATCTGCGAGGTTCCTTTGTTGTAAATCCTTATTTTTATACGCAACATCATGAACGTGACACGCTTGATCAATTGCGTTTATTGGATACTCTCCAGGTCTTGGTTGATCTTGGTTTTCGAGTCGAATATCAAGTCGAGTTCCAGGACCACAGTAATTATAGCTACACAGATGTTTCTCACCAGGGTATTTAGCCCATGGAGTACCTGGTAATTTTCCCAACGAAGTAGCAATATCACCGCCTGTCTTTGTTTTCGACGAAATAAATCTAAATTTGTTTGTGCCACATTTTTGGCATTTACCTGTGAGAGCATGTTTTTTATTTTTAGTTGTCAGTGTAGTTAGTCCACTAGTTGGCGTGGTGGACGTGGGTGCTCTACATCGAACACAATATAGATCCATAATATAAATTATATGGATATAATTGACATCTCAGCGACACGAGCGCGGGAGCCAGTTAAACATCATCCAGCACTACCAGATTCTGTAAGGAAGATAATAATTGGACCATCTGGAAGTGGTAAAACACAATTGTTGCTCAATCTGATAATGAGATGGCTAAAGTGGAATAAGTTGTATTTAGTGGCACTATCTGTAGATGACCAACGATGTTATAATGTACTTAAATATTTTAATGAAAATGCAAAGTCGTTGTATGAAGACGGCGACAGTGATGGTGTTGTTGATTTTATCACCGATACTGATGAAGCCCCATCTGTAGATGAACTCGATGGACGTATTAATAACCTAGTAGTATACGATGATGTGATGCTTGACAAAAAATCAAATCCAGCTCGGATATTTTCCAGAGGTAGACATAAAAACAAAGACGTGATTTGTCACTCAGCGATATACACAAATACCTAAAGTGATCAGACATGACTGTAAGATTTTAGTCGTGTTTAACGGAGTTGATACGCATACGCTGCGAAACATTGATGTTCAGGGGACATGGACATGATTAAATTCAAAAATTTATTTGCACAAGCTCAAGCTACCCCGTTTGGATTTATAACGATAAATTTATGTGACTCCAGATCTAGGTATCGTATAGGTCTTGATAACATTTTTGGTTAATTACAGCAGCAGAGAGGGTGACGACAACGAGTGCGTGTGCGGCTACGTAAACGAACACGCCTAAAAATTTGAAAAAAATACGTCAGCGAACGAGTAACAAAAAAGCTAATTGGATCTGTTTCCCCCTGCATGGAATTATGCTCGGTTAGAGGCTTCGGTCCGAGGTTATAGACCTTATATTTAGCATTCGTAGGAACCTTTATTTTTGCAAACGGAGCCCTCTATCGATGTTGTAGGGTTCACCCTCTCTGCTGCTAGTTCTCCAAGTGTAAATACAAAATCGACATGACAAACTAGCCCTTTCATTACACTGGCAGCTTTTAAGAAAACATGGATTTGAGTACACCGCCCATTGGGATGATCACAGATCAGTAAAGGTGGTCGTTAATAGCGAGGCTAATGTGCGATTTCAACATCCCTGACCAACCACCGGATTCAACACAGAATGCCCGACATAGTGCGGGTTGACAAGGAGAGGTGCCTGGTCTATATTATTGACACAGCAATACCAGAAAAATAACGAAGAACTTGGAACTAGTTAGAGAACTCAGACAGTAATTGTTTCAGTTGTAGTAGGAGCGCTAGGGGTTATGCCACACGCTTAAAAAAGCAGCCAACAGAAACAAATAGCATTAAAACCAGACCGACTTACAGAAAGCAGCACTCTTCGGAACAGTTTTGATGCTAACGTGGGTTAGTACCCCAGACACAAAACAATGTCCCGATCCGAAGTAACAAAGAAACCAGACACTATGCCATCAAAAAGTTGTAAACAGAGAAATCATCATCATCATAATCACCATCACCATAATCGTCTTCATCATCATCTCGACGATACTTTTACCACCATCACCATCAGCACAAATACTACCACCACAACAACATCATCAATTACAACAGCAATAATAATAAATACTACTACTACTACTACTACTACTACTACTAATAATAATAATAATAATAATAATAATAATAATAATAAAAGCAACAACAACATCAATAATAATAATAATAATAATAATAATAATAATAATAATGCCGCACAAGAGTTAAAACTGCATGAGACATTTTGGATGCGGGGGTGGGGTGCATGAATACTTACATGCAAAGCTGGTTTCTCATGAAGCACTCGTTGCCATACGTGTGTCCGTCAGATGCACAGAATGGCATATAATACATGGGGCAGAAGGAGTTACAGTGAGTGACACTTTGCTGGAGATTTACTGGGACGCAAGTTGCAGCTTGAAAATAAAATGCATAGCAGGAATTATTCATCAGACTTCAAAGTATTCACTGTACAAAAGATGTCACGACACTAAATGGATCTAGTGTAGTAATAATGTAATCCATAAGAAAATTAATTTTTAAAAAAAATTCCTTTTTGAATTTCTTTGAGATTTTGCTAACCAATGAAGAATGTCACTCGCATTAAACAGATGATATAATTAAATTTGAACCAGAAAATAATAAAAAAAAACATTCATGGACTTCAGCTTCTTGACTATTGCATAACATAGCAAAGCAAACAAGAGCGATTTGGCAGATTCTGGAAAGGTCACTTGCACTAAAAGTTCTAGTCATTTAATTCAAATGAAACTATTGGTTATAAAATATAACTTATAAAATAATGGATTGGATTTAATTTTTTTTAAAATGGCACTTACAAATAATGGAATCGATTTAAATATACTTTATCAATAACGAACTGGATTTATTTTGTGTAATGTAACTTATAAATAACGGATTGTGTTTTATTTTTAAAAACATAACTTATACATAATTATTTGGATATGATCTTTTTAAAATGTAACTTATAAATCATGAATTGGATTTAAATTATAAAAATTTAAACATAGGAAGCAATGTTTGAGGAATAAAGTTAGTGTAGTATATAAGATCAATCTACAAAGCTTTGACAAAAAGAGAAATTTAATTTATGGAAAATTAAGTTACATTTTAAACAGTCCACGGTGATTCATTATAAGAAATGACTCAATAAATCATACTCAAGCATAGCAATTACAAAACTGAGTATAAACCAAAAGTTTTTGTTGTACATTGATGTTCTTTTGGCATCTTGTTAACTCCTAACGACAATTTATCAAGCGTTTAAAATATACCAACATTATATACTTTTAAAAATAAACCAACATTATATACTTTTAAATATACCAACATTATATACTTTTAAAATATATCAAGATTAATTACTTGTCAAAATATACCAACATCATATACTTTTAAAATATACCAACATTAAATACTTTTAAAATATACCAACGTTAAATACTTTTAAAATATACCAACATTATATACTTTTAAAATATACCAAGATTAAATACTATTAAAATATAACAACATTATATACTTTTAAAATATACCAAGATTAAATACTTTTAAAATATACCAAGATTAAATACTAATAAAATATACCAACATTATATACTTTTAAAATATACCAAGATTATATACTTTTAAAATATAACAAGATTAAATACCTTTTAAAATATATCAACATTATATACTTTAAAAATATACCTAGATTAAATACTTTTAAAATATACCAAGATTAAATACTTTTTAAGATATACTAACATTATATACTTTTTAAAAAATACTAACATTATATACTTTTGAAAATAAACCAGCATTATATACTTGTAAAATATACCAACATTATATACTTTAAAAATATACCAACATTATATACTTTTAACATATACCAACATTATATAATTTTAAAATATATCAAGATTAAATACTTTTAAAATATACCAACATTATATACTTTTAAAATTGGCCAAGATTAGATACTTTTTAAAATATACCAACATTATATACTTTTAAAATATACCAACATTATATACTTTTTAAAATATACCATGATTATATATTTTGTAAATATACCAATATTAAATACTTTCAAAGTGTACCAAGAATAAATACTTTATATATATATATA
>JAECUM010085183.1:0-11092 GCA_016617855.1 Megalonaias nervosa | reverse complement strand
AATGTCAGAAAATATGAGTTACATGAGATTGACAGCAGAAGAACAGGAAGAATATCATGTTCACCCAAAGTACAAAGAGAACGCTGGAAATATGTTAGGTTCAGTTATTCACGTAAAATATCAAAGACCTTTTGGTAAATTAACACCGGCTGGAATTAAGATCTCAGTTAAAGGAGATGATGCTGAGAGAGTTGAAATGATTAGAAAAGATTTTATCTACACTTTATTTTGTGGAGACATTCCAGATGGACAAAGAGTTTACAGAGCAAATGGCTCTGTTAATGATTATAATATTGAGAATTTATCATTACAAAACGAATTTCAACCGCATAAAGTATTTGATTTGTATGAAGGAAATGATCAGGGAGTTATACGAAATAAACAAACAAAACAAGTGTTAGGAAATCTGAATAACGTCGGTTATTTGATTGTGATGGCACGTAGTATTAAAACAGATTTTGTTAATTATAAAGCCCATCGTTTTGTTTATGATGTTTTTCATAACACTATTTCAAATAATCTGGTTATTGATCACATTAACAAAATTAAAACAGACAATCGCATTGAAAATTTAGATTTAGTTACATCTCAAGAAAATACTATACGTGGAGCAGGTGGCGGTAATAATTTTAAAAATCTTAAAAGATCAATTATATCAGTAAATCTTGAAACTGGAGAAAAAAATGAGATTTAAATCAATAACAGCTGCTGCAAAATATCATAAAATTGGTTGTTGTGCAGTAAAATTTGTTGCAGATGGTGTAAACTATTTAGCAACTTCAATGTTAACCTTTGACAGATTTATTTTCAAATATGTTTCGTAATTCAGTTTTAGTTAAGCAATTGTGGACAAACATTAGAATATCATCTTTATCAAATTTTAGTGTTATAAACGCACTATCATTAAGTTTATTTTTTTCTGCCGCTGTTAGAAGAATTGTATCAGAATCACCTTGCATCACAATAACTTCAACAGAATAAGCACTATAACCTGACAAACATTTTCGAACTGCCTCAGCTAATTCTTTGTAATGTAATATATTAACCTTTTGATGATATATTACATCAGGAGATTTCATTTCGCTAGTCATCTTATTATTATAAATTAGATAAAAATATATTTTAATATGGATTTAACTTGTTGATATATATATTCTAACGATACAATCTCTAGCGATACAATCACTAACAATAAAATTACTAACAACAATTATAAACCACAATATAATGTTATCTCAGATAAATCTGCTGGTCATAGTGAAGAGGATATTTTGTACAACAACGAAGATGATGATGAGTAGCTGACGTTGTTAACAAACAAAATTACAGTAGACAGACAACTGGAAGATATAATGTTAAGTATCATATTGCTAAAAAAATAATAAAATTTAATTTTACTGTTGCCGAACAACAAATATTTTGCCAACTTATAAAACCTTTTCTTAACGTAAAAATGCAAGAAAATTATATTTAATTTCCTTTTGTGGACCTGTCAAATGTAAATCAGTACTGATAAAGTACGAACAAATTTATAATAACATTATTTTACGAACGTGGCCGAAATCGACTTAGTTGGTACCCAGCTATTAAATTTATCGCTATATCCTCTCCATTTAACTAAACATTTATTGCCTTTTCTCGTGATAACTTTTTCAATAACAAATATACCTTGTTCGGTTTTCCGAAGTTCTTGTTCGTAAAAACTGCCAGTTATAGGTTCACCTAATAAATCTTTTATCGCATAAGTCCCTGGTATTGTTAAAAGTACTTATCAATAACAAATACTTCCTCGCTCCAGTTTGGTGTAAATACTTTTTCAAAATTTTTTTTTTTTTCAGAGAAGTTCTAACTTTATCACCAACTTTAAATTTATGTCTGCGATACATATTTTCGTTTGCTAATATTGTATTATTAATTGCATCGTTTGGCGACATTTTTGTTGATCTATGTTTCGTGTTATTATATTCGTCAACAATTTTCTGTAAATTGTCAATATATTTATTTTTATTTTTAGCTGTCAAATATTTGCGAATTTTTTTCGTTTAGTGTGCGATTAAATCGCTCGACGACAACGCTCTTACCTTCGTTTCCTGTAACATATTTTTTGATGTTATTTTGTTCCAAAAACTACTCAAATATTTTATTAAAAGATTCTGCTCCATGATCGGTCCAGATTCTGTTTGGTTTTCTTTCTGTACTTGTTATTATTTGTTTTAACGCATCAGTTATTGACGTTCCTGTCTTATCTAAAACAGGTACACTAAAAGTATATTTGCTACAAACATCTACAACATTAAAAAGATATCTTTTATAATTGTTAAATCCAGCTAGATTTGACTCATCAACTAAATCTATTGCCCAGATATCATCAACGGCATTTGCGACAACTTTACGTTGCATAAACGTTTTTTTTAGGTTTGTGTAACTCTCATGCAAGATCATCATATAGTTCCTTTTTACCAAGTCCTAATTTATATTTTGCTCCAATAAAACCCTGCACCAACTTTCTGTCAACACGCTCTCGCATATTTGCAGGTTTTATATCACGAAGTTCGTCTAGCATTACTTTATCACGGCCGTGCTTATCTTGTTCGTGATCACGATAGCAGATATCATGGTGTATTGCTATTGCATCAACTTGATTGTAAGGCTCTTGTCCGGGCAGCGGATTATCGTTCTCGTCAAGTTGTTTATCCAATGGATTACAAGGTCCAGTATATTTATGGCCTGGCAATGTACAATCGGCTTTTGGTTTTGGTAATTTACCAATTAATTTACGTATATCTATACCTATTTCAATTATTTCTCTGTTGTTGCATTTCTGACAGTAAGTAACAATCTTATATTGCTCCAGACAGAGATCTCTATCACAATCGCACTTGAATCTCATTATTTATTTTATAACTGACCCAAAAAAAAAATATTTTTCAGTAAAAAATATTTATTATAAATCTGAAAAAAATATTTATAAACCTGAAAAATATTTATAAATCTGAAAAATATTTATAAATCTGAAAAAAATCAATTTTATCTGCTTTTTAGTCAAATTTTGACGTCTTTTTCCGACCATTTCGCCTGTTTTTTTACCTGTTTTTTTGGTCAAATTTCTAATTTTTTGAGGGTCAAACCTCAAGCACTCTTCAATATAAATTTTTATATTTTTTGATATTTTTCCTTTTTTTGTCCAATTTTTCTTGTTTTTGCTTCTTTTTTTCGTCGATTTTTAGTTGATTTTTGGTTGATTTTGCTCGTTTTTGGAAGAAAATATCAAAATATGTGAAAATTTATATTGAAAAGTGCTTGAGGTTTGACCCTCAAAAAATAAGAAATCAGACCGGTTTTCTTTGATTTGTTTTACATTTCCCCCCCAAAAAACATGTAAAATTGGTCAGAAAACACAAAAATGGAATTTGTTTTCTTCAGATTTATAATTTTGTTTCTTCAGATTTATAAATATTCATTAATCATGTACTAAAATAACTTTCTTGATGTTGTCAGGACATGGACAACCCGCTCCGGACAACTTTGCTGTTGGTGATAATTTCTTTAAAAACGTTCTTTTTCTTTTTCCACAGATTGGACAAATACTTTTTAGCATTATCCTATTATTTTTTGTTTTTCTGTTGTTTCATCTTTATTTTCTGTTTTAGTTTTATACTTGAGAGAATATGTTGACATTTTATATTTGTAAGTTTAGATTAAATTAATTGCAATTTCATCATTAGCGTGAGAAGGTTGCTTGTCAAACTGTAAAATAAATTTTAAAAATTGAAATTTGATTGGGACATTTGTTTAATAAACATCACGCAATAGTATCCACAAGCAGAAGTTCCAACAGGCTGAATTTGATTAGACGAATAATTTATTATTTTATATTTTTTGTTTATATATTTTTTTTATTGCATCACTTGATGTAAGTCCAAATGAATCAAAATAATTATTATTACAAACAGCTACCCAATGTGTGCCAGATCCGTCATTGAAATCTTGTATATTTATCACACACAAGCCACCAGCAATTGCATCATCAAGTTCATCTTTAGAATAAACTCCACGAAATTTGTTTTACTTTTTTTTTAGCTTATCAAGTACATCAAAGTTACTTAACGCGGCCGAATTCCTGGCAATGTTAGTCCTCGGGATATTCCCAACAGATTTGGCAATTGACTTCCAGCTACTCCCGCCAGCAATGGTCCTATAAATCCACCTTTGTTTTTCTTCTCGATCGTGTCGTTTTTTCGTTTTGGTTTTCTTTTTGCCGTTTTTCGTCGTGGCATTATCTTTATCTTTAGACAAAATGTTTCTTTATATCGTCACCTGAGACAGCCTTTTTCGTTGCCCAAGATACTGTGCCAGACGCTGCTGATAATCCAAATGTACCAAGTACTGGCAAAATTTAGGTATTAACGTTCTGGCCGTTGCAGATAGTGCCGGACCGAAGAAACCACCTTGTTTTGACATTGCTGTTATTTGTGTGGCACTTAAATTTAAAATATAAGGTTTTTTGCAATCGTATTTATTTACCTGTTTTTTGGTTACCATTAATTTTGTTAAAGTACCTTTGTCTCCATATTTTATTTTTAATGATACCTGCCTCTGCTTTGCAACAGCAGCTGCTAATTATTTAACTTGACCATCAGTCAAATATATTTCTTTTACAATATATTTTGTCATTATATACAGATTACAGATTAAACTTCTACTGACATTTTACCTCCGATAAAGTCAATTGCAACAAATCTATCGCTTATTAATAACGCATATACATACAACGCCACAGCTGGAGCTACTCCGAGTGTCCAGGTAATTTCAATATCAGCGGTTGAAAATACATCTCTCTCATTGTGTTTACTAACCTCAATATAGAAAATCGGATAAAGTGTACGAAATTCCTCTACTGATATCTAAGATCCATCTCCAACGTCCTGATATTTCTGCATTGCATCCATAAAAGACATGTACGGTCTAGTAATAATTTTATTAGCACCATCTGCAAAATTGCATTCTATCGATAGTTCTGGATATTGTTTTGAATTTAGTCTGGCGTATATTCGTCTAACATTGGTGTTATCAAATATTGCATTATTTTGTTGTTGATTGCCACGCCGCGCTTGCTGCTGAAATACAATAAATAATTGCCGCGGCAGTTGTTCACTTGATGTTGTTGTGACTCGCCATGTGTAGTCGGTGGTATTTGGAACTGCTGTTTGATATATTTTATGTTGCTGAAAATAAATCTTCTTTGTGTGTTTCTTAAGAACATCATCTAATTCGAGTGCTTTTGTCATTGACGGTGTTATTCGTGGCATCCAAAGCGCAAGTTTGTTTATAATGAACTGCACATCAGCTCCACCAGCTCGAAATAAACAATCATTTTGTTCTGCTCGATCTAAAATAAGTGCATGTTTAACTCCACGAAATACTTTATTGTAATCGCGACAAAAGCCAAACATTGTGCTCAACGGTAGCATCATTGTAATTTGACGCGATCATGTTGCAAGTGCCTTTCCCCTAGCATGACCCTCATTGTAACGTATATTTCGAAATCCAATAGTGTCAATAACTAAATCTAACATTTCAACGCCAGTCGCAGCTGCAGCTGGTGGTGCTATACCCAGATTATTCACAGGCTACAATTAGTGAAACTCTTGTAGCATTTGCATCAGCACCTGCAGCTGGTTCGGCTATACCTAAAGCAGCAGAATTAGCAATAAGAAAACTTCTTACAATTACAACATCTGCAGCAGCATCAGCTCCGTGTACTAAAACACTTTTTGAAATAAATTCATTTAGCGCAGGAATTATTGCTCCTGTTACAGTATCCTTAAACCACATCATATTAGTTGCAGTTGATCTGGAGTAATCATCAGAAAACAAAATAGTATTTAAGATTGTACTTGCAATTTGTAGGTGACTTGAAATATCTTCAACTGTTTGATCAGCTAGCTGATATCTAGCACTTTTAAATAAGCTCCAGCCGTTATTTATAAGAGCTACTTCTACTCCAGCTGCAATTGCAGTAGGCAGATTAACCACTGTCATAACCTGGCCACGAACTTCCAACATTGCTTTGTGAGGCAGTAGAAATACATCTTCATCTCGAGTATTAAATGTTCTGACGCCAGCCTTATTTGGTTCATTAGAAGTTTCGTCGAGATACTCAACATCCTCAAATTCTGTTACTGTGTCGTCGATGTCATACGTTTCTGCTAAATCGAGATAATTTTTAACAGACATTGTTTTATTTATTAGGTTATATAAAATTGTATCATTTCGGTGCTGTTGCCTTAGATATTAATTTTTGTATAAGTTGTTCTCCTTTTGGTGATAAAAGATTTTTTGTTGTTGTTATCATTGCACGTTGAGTTTCTTTTGTTGGAGCGATTTCTGATATAGCTTGTTTGATTGTTGGCATTCCACTTTGTGGATCGCTTTTTATTTTATCAGCTATTTATTGTCCAACCGCAGTTCCAGCGGCAGATGCAGCTCCAGTTGAAAAAGTTTTGACGCGTCAAGTGCAATTGGCGCAACTTTATGAGCTATTCCTGGGACATTTTCAATAATTTTAACTATTTTTCTTCTGTAAAATTTTTCTCTCTGTTTCATTATATCTGAGGTTGTACAATTTTATTGCCAATCACGAAGTGATCGCGCGTAGGTGCAGGTAATAAGTAACAACCTCGTTATTCAAATCTAGTTGTCGTCCAGATTGATCTGTCAATTGCATATTTATTTCTGTTATTTGATTTTCAACGTTTAACGGATAATAAATAACTTGACGTAGACCAATTTGCATGATCGATCCCGGTGGAACATCTGGTGAAAAACTGTACATTGTTTGTCCTTTACTACCTCGTGCTGAGTAAAATCCAGATCCAATAGAACAATTTATTAATATTGTATTTACGTCAGTTATATTTACTGACAGTTCACCGTCGTACGTTAGAGTTTGTTCTGTAATTGATCCATATTGTTTATGATAAAATCCTATCAGAGACGCGATACTTTTTGCTGATGAAAAATCGATTCACATATTATTTTTTAATGTTATTCCAGCGCGTAACGTGTTATAATTCGGTGCTAGCTCAAAATTATCAGCGACACCGTTTAGTTTTGTTATTAACTCTTTTATTGTTTTATTTGATCAGTGACATTATAAGCCCTTTTGGAATTTGAAATCTTGCCCATAACGCCAGAGGCTATTGCAGATAAAATGTAAATTCATCATTGACATCAGCTTTTACATTAGCCATAGAATGCCATGCCGTACAGGAAATTAGTCCGATCTCATATTGTTTCGCAGTATCCAGCTGTATTGGTGGAATATAATTTACTGAAAAATTTGCGCTATCTTTAGCAGCCTTATTAGAGTCAAGTAATAATGTTGTTGACATCTTTATTTATTATATTGTTTATAAAATTAAGTCGCCGTGATTAAATCGCGGTGTAAAATTTCGTATTCGGCAGATGTTAATAAATTTTCCGATCTCAAATTATCAAGTATGTCAATAATTTCATTGTCAATTTCAGCACCAACATTTCCAACCTCTTTTGATGATATCAGTAACATTAATCTGCCTATCATTTCGGTTACTGATGCAAATATTTTAGCTCCTGTTCCAGGTTTTTCTTTTTTAGCTATCTCTAAGCGACGTTTATCATGATGATCAAACAACTTTTCAAAATCACATCCTGCTTTAACTTATTTTTCATCTCTAAATTTTACTGCAGCCTTTTTAAAAATATCAGCAATAACACCATCTCTAGATTCTTTATAAAGTTCTGATATATCTTTTTTTTTCGGCTTTATCAATTTTAGCTGAAGCTTGTTTACCATTTTTAATTATATCATCTAATAATGATATTAAAGTATGATGTTCATCTTGTGACCATTTTGTAATATTATCAACATTTTTAATATATATATTATCTTTTTATATAAAAGTATGATATTCTGATAATTCTATTTTTTCTTCTAACATTTTTTTTACTCTATCTGCTAATCTTTCAGTTTCCTCTGGACTTTCAGCTGATATTCTTTCAGTTTCCTCTGGATTTTCAGCTTGTATTCTTTCAGTTTCCTCTAGACGTTCAGCTGATATTCTTTCTGATTCTATTTCTTTTGCTATGGTGCTCAGAACATTAGCGTGATGATGGTACCTATTTTTTTTATTCGATTAATAGCTTTAATATAAAGATCGGCGATAATTCCATACCTGTAAAATTCAATATTTTTGCGATAATTGTTTTTTCCAGGTACTACATCGTCGATATTTTCTTATTTTCCTCCGCTATTTGCGTTAACTCCCTAATTTTGTCATCAGCGTCATACTTTCCTGATAAAATTTCGTGTACTCTGGAATCTTTTAAAAGGTAATACGTGTTAAATAATTTATACTCAACATTTTCTATTTGACTGCTTATATTTTCTAAATCTTTTTCAAATTGTGTACGATATCTTGGAAAATCTTTTTCTCTTATAGCTTTATCTTCTTCAATTTTTTCTTCTTTATCGCCCAACTTTCTTATAATCAGTCCAGCTGATGTTGCTTCTGCTAATCGTCTCTCAAATGCAAGTGGATTATCGATCTGCCGATTTAGTTCAGCTTGTCTAGCAACAGCAATATGTGCTACAAGTTCCTCAGCTAATCGTTTTCTTCCTTCATCAGATCTGGCAACAATTTTTGCAGCAGCTGCCTCTTGCTGTTCTTTAACACTTCCAACCAAACCTTTTTCTTGTAATCTTTTAAGTTCTTCATCTGATAGTGGTTTAGTTTCAGGTTGTTTTCCAAGTGGAGCCTCGGTAATTGGTTTGAGAGCTGTAGTTGCTACTTCTGCGGCAACTATCTGTCCACGTCGTGCTTCTTGAATCATTTGCCTAAGTTCAGCTTTAGATTGAACAAGTTTTTTTTTTTAGGTTTTCTATGTTTTATGTACTTTGCTTGTTTTTCCATTTTATATTAAAAATGTTTGATAAAACTTATTGCAGATAATTTTCAATACAGCAGCGAAACATCTTAGCTGGATTATGTGTAAGTTTATCGAATAAAAAGAAATTATATTTATCTTTTTTCGCTATATGATATAATTCGATAAATTTATCTTTTGTAACGTCGCCACATTGTTCGTTTGCAATATTTCTAACGTCAACGTTGTCCAGTCCTGGAAATAAAATAAAACAACCAGTATTTCGCTGAATAAATCTGTCAAGATTATAAAAACCTTGGGCGAGATAAATAGAATTACATTTATTATTATGTGACAGTGAAAAATATGATCTTATTTTATTCATTTCTTCGTTGTTTAGTAGAATATCATCAAAAACAACTATCTTATGTTCGGACGAATCAAATTGATTAACTGGACCAAGTTCTTCTGGTTGTTTGATAATAAAAAATCTTCACCAGCCTCATGATCATCACGAAGTTTGTTATTATATTCGCTAAGTAGCTCGTACTTATCTTGTTGTGGATTAATTGTATAAATATAAACTCGATCGTAGTTAAAATTATCGCCAAGCAGCAAATTCATCAGCAAGTTTGTTTTCCCTGACCCAGTTCTCCCAAAAATGAGATAATGACAATCTGCATGTTCATTGCTATGTTTATAATTCACCAACCGCTCTGTATCAAAATTTATTATTGACGATTTTGCCATCGTTGCTATATAATTTACATATAAAAAAAATTGTTAGACAATAAATAAATGATGAGCTGTTATACAAAATTTGGAACAACATTTGGAGATTCGTCGGCTGTAAGTACAATAACAGACGGCAGCATTGATTTATCGGACTACCTAAAAAGACTGGAGGTACAATGACAGGAAACCTGTCTATGTCAAATCAACGAGTACTTGATTTAGAAACAAATTATCCGCCAATAAATGTTGTTAATACAAAAGCTGTTAGTGATGCACAACTAAAATCCGTCGACAATAATAAACTATCACTGACAGGAGGAACTTTAAGAGGTAACTTAGATATGTCAGGAAAAAAAATTATAACTATGGAGACCGGATACCCACCGGGAAACTTAAATCAAACTCAGGCGGTAAGTTATTTACAGTTGAAGTATGTGGATAATAACAAACTTGATTAAACCGGTGGAACGGTTACAGGTAATATTAACATGTCGAGTAAAAAAATTATTGGGTTAGAAGCTGTATATCCACCAGCAAATGTAGATAATACACAAGCTGTAAGTTATGCACAGTTAAAATCTGTTGACGATAATAAACTTAACAAAGCCGGTGACACAATGACAGGTAATATTAACATGTCGAGTAAAAAATTATTGGGTTAGAAAATGTATATCCGCCAGCAAATGTAGATAATACACAAGCTGTAAGTTATGCGCAACTAAAATCTGTTGACGATAATAAACTGAACAAAGCCGGTGACACAATGACAGGTAACCTGATGATGGGCAATATCTCAAAAATAACTGGATTACCGACAACCTCACCACCAGCTAATGAAACTGATGCTATTAGTTATGCTCAGTTAAAAGAAGAATTTACCCTACATTTTAAGAAATCCGGTGGACCAGTAACAGGCAATATAAACATGAGAAATAATAAAATACCTACGACATATGTTCTAGTTAACCCTAATGATTTAACAAATAAAGCATATGTTGACAGTCTGTCCGGTGGTGTAAGACGAACTATAATGTTGGATATATTCCAACACTTTTTAAGGCAACTGATAATCGAGGTGGGTTTGAGGTAAGCGCATCATCATATTATCCTGAAAATTGTCCTTATTACGCTTTCTCTGATAGACACGAGTGGACGACCAACGGAGAAAATGAACATTTTTGGATAAAATTAAATGTCCTACTGCAGTTGCTATTTGGCAATTTCATTTTGCGAGGTCGATTAAACTCTAGTGTTGGTCGAATTTATAATTGTCGGTTTGATGGATCAAACGATGATATCAACTGGACAACATTATATAATACAACAAATACGTATATTACAACAAAACAATATTTTACAATTCCAACAGAAAAAACTGTAAACAAGTACTTGTATTTGCTATTTTATGTTGTCGCTGCTGAGCATTCGTTTCCAGGACTGACAGCATTTC
>JAECUM010085181.1:0-11072 GCA_016617855.1 Megalonaias nervosa | reverse complement strand
CCCAGGCCCAGGGGTAGAAGAATGTCTGGTACTGCTGTCGGCTTCAGTCTTGCCCTGGCATTTAAATATCCCAATTCTGCAAGTCTTTCTGGATCAACTTCATACTGATCTTTTGAAAAATTCAGTCTGCAAAGTCTATGAATTACCGGCTCAAAGTTCTCACGGCGAGAGTAATGGATCCAGGTCTTTTGTCAGATTTTGTCTTTCCGAAATCGGAAAAAATTAACAGTCGAATTATTGTTGCATCCATATGCTGCACAGTGGGGCATTTTGGAAATTCTTGGAAAACAAACTCGAATACAAGCACTAATAAGCTGCCTACTCTCAAGACAGGATGGTGAGCAATGGCAGATAGCTGCAAAGATCCTGTGACGTCACGTTAATTTAGCCTCGTTTCTACTCGACAAATATGCATATCGGAATGCTTGCGCAATTCATTCCCTATAATGTACTGTAAATCGTTTTCGGTGTAACTGGGTCGCCCCAAACTATTATTTACTTTATCTTGGGCAACACATAAATAATATAACCACAGCTTTAATTGTATGTTCCCTGTTCCTTTAAGATCATCTTTTCTTCAGGAAATCCAGTAATCAACGGCCTATAGTGAAAAAGGAGAGGATATTTGATTGCTTCTAATGAGTAACATTTATATTTCAGTCCGTTCGTACTCTGATGTGGGTTATGTACATTTGCACATAGGATACAGGTAGGCTTGTAACATAATTATTTCCAACTCGAGGTTAAACAGCACATAAAAATGAAGACAAAACTTTTCCACATCGGTGGATTTGAACCTGGATCGCCTGATTGAGAAGAAGCTATGTTTACCACTTTCGTCTTCACATAACTTAAATATTTGGTCATAATGTCATGAATCTGTTAGCTGACATTGAAAACACAATAAAAGGATTTAAACAAGCGTGTTTGCAAAATGACGGAGCTATAACCTTAATTAATTAAGGGATCCACATATATGGCAAGATCCGATTAACGAAAGGGAAACTTATGAATGCAAGAAAAGTGAATGTTATGCTTTAGTTTGATATTTCAGTAGAACATACACCATTGCTAAACTTAATATTCCTATCAATCGCTTTCAGAAATTTGTTCAGTTTCATTCGAGCACGCTTACAACGAAATTGATATTACCAAATTTTGATGTAATAGCCCAAATGTTAAAAGTGTGAATGTTACTTTAATGACATCAAAGTCTGATCAAATCGTATGCACAAATGAATATGCTGCAAAATGTCATGGCTCTATATCTTTTGTTATCATTTCTGCTATTCTGCTACAAACAGATTTGTTATGGATGTAGAGATGGACATCAGTGAAGCATTATACCAATCCGCTACTACACCCGAGGAATATAAAAATCGTTGAATATAGTTTCAGTTTCAGTTAGGTTCAAGTAAAGAAAACAAGAATGATTTTGAAGACAAATCTAATTTTCTGTCCATTGTCAATTTCCATATTTAGATGTGTCCATTTTTGTTACGATTGACATATACACAGGCAACCTATGGACAGGCAAATAGTTTTCAACAACTACCAATAACTTCATTTTTTAAATGATTTCAAAGAAAAAACAAAAGGAATGTTTGTTGGAAATATATACTTAATTTATTAGTACAGACATAATATTTGATTAAATAGTACAAATTGCACATTGCTTCTCTTCTTTTTATTACAATATGCAAGTTATGAATGAATTTTAAGACAAAGAGGATAACTCTTGTGTACCAAGCATAACCAGCTGAGTCGATCTCGTATGTATTAATACTAGATAATAAAGAAGTACATATAAAATATATTTGGCAGCTTTAATTAACGAATATTTCTAAAACTCGGGTCATAAGGACATGTTATTATTGGCGGCGATATTTTAATTAAAATATTGGCAATTGACAACAACAGCATTAGTGAACATACAACCACAAATGTAATATAAATTACATGGACTCCAATTTAAACATGTATGTCAACCACCATGTAAATCGTAGAGTATGTTTTTAGAGTATCCAAATGTTCCCTTCGGGTCTTCAATATAATTTTTCGCACGTGAATTCGTCAAAAACAAAACAAACAAGATATGACTCCTTTAATGTCTGGCAAAAAATTAAATATATGTTACTTCCAAACCATTTAGTCCTCCTTTAACAAAGACAAGATAGTCATTAAGAAAACACGTGTGCCAATAATATTTAGGTAAGACCAAAGTGAATTTCAAGTAATACTAAAAGAGATCCCTCGTGGACATACCCGCAAATAATATTCCATTAGATAACCAGACTGTGTTCAATATAAAATAAGATAATTTATTGTGCCATAGCAAATACTTTTAGTAGCAGCAAAATACTAATGCTGCAAATATTGCAACAATCAATATGATCAAAATGTGTGATCAAATAACTTCATTGAGAACATGCTGAACTCAACAGTCAAATGGACAAAAAACCCACAAAAGTCATTGAATTCATCCAATTCAACCTGCTCCACCCTTATGTTCAATTTCACCACTGACAACAAATACAGGAAAACAGATACTTTATATGCAAACCTACAGTACAGGCAATGAACATGCAATGGATCAGGTTACTTAAGCAAGTGATACCCCAGCTGATTTTGAATCAACTAGGAATGCATTCAATACCATGATCTTTTTACTCTGCATTCTAACTTGAAACATAATTATTGTAATTAACATTAGATACCTATCCCCTCCTCAAAATAAAACATACTTGCGTTTCATTGTTACGACTCTATGGTCATAAGCTAAGTAACAGATGGAGACAAAACCAACAACTTGTGCGAAACAACTTAATTATCAAAATTTTAAAATGAAAATGTAAGAGGAACTTACAGTATCATGAATTCAATCCAAAATAATCTTTAAAATGTTTTATTCAAGTAAAAACGAATCGAATGTTCCGAATAAATTTCAGATCCTCGAATGTACTGGTTCACCAACAGTCCTGATATATTACAATGATCAGTGGTTCTTCCTGGGTTCTCCCTCCATCAGTTATACTGACCGCCAAGTATGGCCTGTCGTGTGCTGAAAAATGGCGTTAAACCCCACAACAACTATTCAAGTCCCAATGCTCCGAATAAATTTCAGATCCTTGAATACCCTGAACTCCTTTGAATAATTTCACAATTGCCCCAGAATACTATTGTAGTCCAATGAACAGTTTGTAAATCCACTCATATAATATCGAAACACACTAAAGATTAAATACGTCTGCAGACTTGATGTTATAGCAAGAACATATGTTACGAACATGTAGTTTAATTACTTGTGTGTTAAACTTTGAATTCTTTTTATTTAATTTTTGTATCATTATATTTTATTATGATTATGATTATGTTCACAGGATCTGATAGTTTTGAAAGAAACATCGTGTTTATTTAGAACGTAAATATGACTCTCGGCTTTCGTATGTTTTTTTTTAGATTGCCGGGTGAATAAACAGCCGGCATAAACGATTGGTTGTGGCCAAGGTCATTTCATAAACATACGTGATTACATCATGTACTGCGATTGTTAGATGATGAAATAACCACGCGTTCTTCGTGCGTGTGCATGAAATGACGTTTTGGTTCGGTTTAAAAACGCTTAGGTCCCTGTGAAATAGTGAGAGTCGTTCTTATGCCTTGAGAATAAAGTATTATTTTTCTTGTGCTGGAAAGAGTTTATTTTTCTTTACATCTGTAGAACTCGAGATGTATCTTGTTATAGATGACAGCTATAGGAGTTCATCTACTTTTTAAATAATAATTTATTTTTCCCTGGAGAACTACACAAGTGGTTTAGGACAAAGACATTCAGTGAAATTCATTCTAAATTGAAATAGTACAGTACAAGTTGTGGTTCAACGTGAAATTCTGGACATTTGTGTAAAGACTTCACCTGACGTCATCGTTCTCCATCTTGGAACGTCATCAAGATTCGAACCTGGATTCAGATAAAATTATGTCGTGATAGGACTTATATATTTTCACAATTCTAGGATAAATGTTCGGATTTTCTTCATAAACCGTAAGTCCTATTTCATATTTTCAACTTTTCACCGTGTTTTCTAGGGAAATAGATTATTTTTGTTAAAACTTACAAAGCTTGTTGTCTTCACTCTTTTCATTTGTTACTTTTGAACGAGCCGATACGTAACAAGTAAGACATAATAATGCAATAATTGTCCATCCACAGGTACTTAGATACAGACGTAAGAGGGGAAATCTCATTTTGCTTCTACTGTTTAAGTTCCATTTTGAAAATATCCCACATCGTAAAAGAACTCACAAACCTAACCAATCCAATGGGAAATAGCTTAATTCTTCTAAGATCCCATCTGACCAACCTATCCAATGAGAACCGACCGCAAACTTTGTGAACATGTTTTTTATTATTAACGTGACCTAGCCATTTTTAGATTCTGCGCAATCTACTCGTAAACTAAAAAAATAGAATTTATACCTGAAGACAAAATTTATCTATAAATAATCATTACATTTTTAGCTATGAACCTAAATCTCAAACTATACAGATATACATAACACTTACCCACATAAAGAAAGGAAAGCGTCATGCAATAAAGCTTTCTTTTACATATTAGTCAAACACACATATGATGATTATAATATTACAAAGGAATGTCTAATTTATTTGCAAAATGTATACCAAATTAAGCAATCTATAACGGTCTACACATGAAAGTGTTGCTGCAATTAAATTTTCTTTTCCCTTATGATGACTAAAGTGACTGAATAATTTACAAGGCTATCTCTATCAACATACTCATTTATCATACTTATATGGCAGTAGCTTATGTTTCCGCCTAAAAGGAATATTGATTTTGTAATTTGAGTTACTTTCTTTTTCACTTATAAGGACCATACTAATTCCATTTCTGGGTGAGTGCCAGAAGATTATTTCTTGCTACTTCATTATCAGAGACACAATATAGAAGATTGATCTCGGAATCCTTTGTAAATAGAAGTTACTTTTTTAAAAACTCCAATGGTCCAGAACAATATGTCCAAAAACTGGTTAAAAAGGGTTCAACCTGCCATTGAATAAGTATAACATGTTCTACATTATTTGGAAATTTCACTTTTAATTTTCGGCCATTAAAATGATGTATGATCTTGTGATAAGTCTTATTGATCCCCAGATAATCAGCCAAAGGAGTTTCCTGGGATATACTATGAATTTCCTGTCTATACGATTTAGGAACAACAATTTGATAGCTCACGGACAACTCAGCACTTGCGTGTACCTCAGATGGTTTCCATTCTCTCATCAGTACCCCATATTGTTCAGAGTAGAGCAAGTTGGTATCTCTGGAAAATCAGCTTCACCAATAGCTACTGAAGCAAACAGGAGAACTCAGGACCTTTTTCCTGTTAGACTACAAGTTTGTCATCCTGATTAGAAATGTAACAATAAGTGGTAAAAAAGGATCACATACATCAATACCTATTCATTGATCAGTATCAGGAGCAAATGTGACCTTAACAAATGCATGGCCAATAAATGTGTCAGCCATGAGAATAATTTTCTGATCAACTTTATTCCTAAGAGCTCTTTTTTTGCCATAACTCTAGTAACCGCATAAACATGGTATTAATCGGGGATTTAATTTTCAATAGGATCAAAGTTTTTTGATCGAAACAGGACTATTCAGTTTGTGTGTGAGGGTTTAGTGGTGTGACTAAAAACGCTTACTAACTTTGCTTTTGAGATACTGTGTGAGTGTATTGTTATGTTTGGTAAAATGGTTTACAATCTCCAATATGTGTTGGTATGGAGTATGCTATTCTACGTTGCACTTGTGGATGTTGTTCTAGCTGTGGTTTCCATTCTTCAAGTTGTCTCTTTAACTCCAGGTCCCAGTTCTCAATTTGAGGGACAGCGGCCTTTTGTGTTGGTGGTTGGCGCCGTAATGGTGGTGGTGCCATTTCCACAAGCTTCACCTGGCATGTCTGTTGCATGTGGGGAAGGAGCTATTTTTTTCTCTTCCTTATCTTTCTTTTTCTCTTCTTCTTCGTCTGACTTCGCAGCTTCATGTATAGCCTCCATGGCCAGCTCGTCCAGGAGGCGGCAAGCATTTCCAGGTGCATATGGAGCTCTAGCAGTTTCTGTAGTCTGTTCATTTTCTGGTTGTTTATCAATCAACGATGGGTAGCCAGACTAGCGAACGCTTCGCATATATATGTCTTAAGCACGGACGTGAAGGAAAATATCCCTCACATATACTAATAATATACAACATACAAGACCCTACCATTGCGAACGTGTACTGTGCGGACCCAAAAGAAACAATCTCTTCACTTTTGTTTACATACAAACACACCTCTCTACAACAAATACATACAATCATATACAAACTTACCAAGCACACTATCATGCAAGCAAGGGCATGAAGTGTTTATAGACACACCTCTAAACCTCTGCATATGAACACACGCTCACAACTTAATTGCCATGTCTCGCTGCTGGTATTCCCGCGGAATAAGACCTTTTTCTGCGGAAGGAGAAGAAGAACAGCCTGGTGTTTTATCGGCAGTCCACAAATCTCTCTTCTTTCTGTTGTTGCTGCTGCTGTCAAAGCTGCCTATATTTTCTCTGTCCACATTTCATCTTCTTGCTTCTTCTTTGAAAATCTCTTCAATCAGATTTTGCACCACTTTAAACATCCATACATTCTCTATTTATTCTGGCTTCTGAAACAGGTTCTGCCTGGCACGATGCAAATGCACGTGGGCTTCGTTAAGCTGGGCTAATTTCGAAGGCATGTTACTGGTTGACGAGCCAACAATGGATGGTCAGACTGGCGACGTACCGCTTTAATGTCTCAAGCCCGGAGGTGATTGAAAACGTCCCTTCGGTTTTGTAGGAACACCATGTCTAACATAACCCAGAGAGATAGGGAGATGTGAAAGAGAGCATAACTTCATACAGTTTCAATTTAAAAATCAACATGTCACCATCGGTTTCAAGACGGGAACGACGGAACGAGACGCAGATTTCAGCATATCTCCTAAATCATGTCCTCGTTGCGATACCGGATACATGGCTTACAAGTCTTTAGAGAATCTTTATCGAAGATGTAGCTTCACCGTGACATTTTCTTTCGAGAATGGATTATTGTTCCCAGAGTTCCTTTTATACCAAAGTTGATACTGTCGAAATACGACTTATTGACAGGCTAATAGTAAAGATGTACAAATTCATGGTGGACCCTCCTCGTAGGAAGCCACGGTAGCATCCACGTTGAACGGAACGACTCTCAGGAACATCGGGGCTGTGATTCCCACCACGTTATATTGTACCACATCCGAGTACTCAGAGATCAAATTGAATCATTTGCATTTTCCACAGGGAAACGAAAAAACTTTTAACATCGATCGTTGTTGTTGATGTCTTTGAAATTCGGGGCTATTTTGAGGCCTCCATATATAAAACAATCTGGAAAAAAGGTGTTGGACAACATGTTGGCACACGAAAATGTCATAAGCAGGCGACGAGTTATTTTATGGTACTGGATCAGGACACTTTGTTTCTTTTTGTCTAGGGCTTTGCCAAACTGATTCTCGATAGGAGTACCAATCGTTTTCACCAGATGTTGAGCGCCAAATTAATAGCCTGCAGGAATTGTCGTGGTATAGATGCACAATTGAGGATTGCCTTGCCATGGTCTTTTGGATTCGTAAAACTGAGTTTCGTTGGCATTCAAGTGTTGTTACGCTTGTTTGTTCATGGTTTCGACAGTTAACCGCGTTTGATTGCAAATAACATTTTGGACTTAAGTGGGATGAATGATTTCTATCAAAACGACTTCCCAATGCGCTTCGTGATCCAATTGGATGACATGAGGTAATTTGGTCGTGAAACAGCACATTGTATTTTGGGGAAACACATCCATGGAACTGGGTAAAGTTATGTAAAATTGGTTATTCATACTTCGAGGGTTCTGATTTCCGAGAAGTCACGCGAGGCAAAGGAGTTTCCAAAAGAGGGTTGTTGCTGCTGCTGCTGCTGCTAATGTGAGTGTGAGTTGCTTTGGTCGAAAGCGTCCCGTTGTGGCTGGACTATTTCAGGGAAAGATTGTGTAGAAGGTAACCGATACAACGGCTGAGTAAAATGGTCTACAACTGTTTGCCTTCTTGTTGCAATACTTAGAATGGTTATGGCTGCTCCGGTGACACAGTACACCAGAAAGATTTTGCAGATAATGACGATTTACTTTTTGGGCACATGTTCGCCGCACTGCACCCACATGGGTTCCTTTTGTAAATCTTGATAAGATGAACTCTGAGAAAGAGCGGTCGCTACTGCTGCTTGCCACTTAATTTCAGAGAACATATTCAAACAAAACAATTCTGCTCTGAGCAACGCCACTTAAAACCCTCCTTCCGATCAGTTGTAACTGATGAGATAGCCTCAATTCTGACTTCAGCAAACTCATATGACTGCATTAGCTTAATTTTAAACTTTACGTGAAATAACTCCAAAGTCCAAGTCCAAGCCGCAATATCAAGGGCTAGTTTATAACGTTAAAACAATTATGCACATTTATGTGCCATCTACAATTATATCCTAAACTTTTCAGTCTAGAGACTTGACCAGTGGTAGTGCAGCTATGCAATATTATTAATGTAAGCACCAATCCATGCGTCCACAACAAGAATCACATCATCCCCAGATTTGCTTCAAAATGCCTACTAGAACTATTAGTTTCACTTAGTGGGATGTTTTATTATTGCTGGACAGCAGTATTATTTCAAACTCTAGTTTGAATCAGAAAAAAATATTCTTGTTTTGCTTTATGATGAAACTATTTCAATCTTTGTCTACCACTCTTTCAGTCTGAAATTAAAAGTGAATAATTATTTAATAATAATAATAATAATAATAATAATAATAATAATATTATTATTATTATTATTATTATTATTATTATTATTATTATTATTATTATTATTATTATACTTAAACAGTTTGGTAGTCAATTTACTGCAAAAAATTAGTATAAACATATTCAATTGTTAGGAAATGTTAGAAGGAATTTTTGTTAATCGCGGTAAGAATTTTTGTTATCAAATGTTCAACTTCCAAACGTTTTTTTGTAAATGTATAGATGCATTTGGAAGACTACTGTAATATCGTACAAAGAGTATATTTACTTATAACGCTGACAAAGTGTATACAATTATATGATTCTTAGTTGATTATTTTTTGCCCTCGCCCTAAAATACATTTGAAATACGCATAAGTATGTACCGATGTAAGGACGTAGAAATGTTCTTATGGAAAAATTGCTCTCTCTGCTGGTGGAATGTTGGCAGAAAAAAGCAATAACATGAAATAATTGTATTTTCTCAACATTAATAACTTTCATGTTTTCCCAAATTGTCCTATTGAAATTCTTGGCATTAGGTTGTGTCACATTTGAGCAAATCAAATTTCATTGATAAACAAATATATTTGACATTTTCTGGTGCAAGGTTTTAGCTTGGATACTACACGTATTGAGATCCTGATCTTATAGCAATATTTCCAATCTTGTTATCATATGCATATTAGTTACTTGATCTAATTTAGGTTTATATTATCTTATCAGCACAGTATAATTCCAACTGTTAATTGCCATATATTTGGTTATTTGTTCTGATGCGCATAAAGTTATTTTTACATGGGTCAGCTATATATTTTTTATAAAACAATATCTGTTTTTGTTGTTATACTTATGTATTGTTTATTAGTATCCTACTTTTGTTACCATGGATATAACACAAACTCAACCCAGAAACTTGTTCAAATAATTTAAAAATTATTTACTTAAATGTGCAGCCTGTAACGTAAGATTGATTTGACACACGGACGGAGATTAATTAGTGGAGTCCAAACACAGCAACAAAACAAATTGATACAGAGAAATTTGAAGGAGTCTGATACATGGATTTTCCTGGGACATAGTTTACGTACAGTATTCTAAATGATAAAATAGAGGAATGATTCTCAATAAAATTTCATTCATTATTTTGAAATTGTGAAGTAGGTTAACTTGTGAAGACACAGGAATGGTCCCTGACTTGGGTGGTTACATTTACTGCCTAGAAAACCTCATATTACTCACTTATTCAATATATTTCTGATGAAATTTGGGACTAATGTAAAATACTTAATGTTTTCAAAATTAAACCAGATTGATTGTTTTTGAAAAAATGCACACAATTAGTCTATTTTATCAAGGTTTTGGTTCACTATTGTCTCAGGTTGTTGAATTGTTTGGACTTGTAATGACTTGTTGGACCCAAGGATTATCATTTTAAGATACAGATGTTAAACTCTTTTTCAATCATCAAATAAGCAGTCTATGGAGCTCTTAGCACATAGTTATGAGTGTGTGATATTAGTACTGTCTTTCGTGTTTCAGCTTTATATGTTTGTCTGCATTCAGTTTCCAGAATACTACATTTAGTATACATTCCATGAATTTTGTAGTTTTCATCTAAGAATGAAAGCTATATATGTACATCTTCACGTAAGTTTATGAATAGGTATATATATATATATATATATATATATATATATATATATATATATATATATATATATATATATATATATATATATATATATATATATACATATTAGTGCTATGTATATTTATATTTTTTGTAACTCCTGGTACATAATTTTATTTAATATTTGTATTTTTTATTCGTGTAAATTGTACAGAATATCTTAAGTTAGATTTTGCCTAAGTGACATGAGTCTCTAGAACGTAAAAATTACATAGGATCTATAAAGAGATGCTGACGTATGTGCTGACAATTGCTAAGATTAATCTCAATAATAAGACTTAATGGCGCCTTTGACTTAATTTCTCGTTGGCTGATGGGTTTTCGACGTTTCTAGAAGACTTCAGTAACTTGCTATTGATCTGGCTTGGTTATAGGAATAGGCACGTTCAACGCAAAATAAATAGAAATTTCCGTCACGTGGGGTCTATTGCAAAGTGTAGTCGCAATACACAGTCGCAATGGACGGTGCATATTTA
>JAECUM010085177.1:0-12680 GCA_016617855.1 Megalonaias nervosa | reverse complement strand
CACCTCTGTCTATCGATCCATTTTTGCCTTGTGCCTTGAGTGCCCCTTATATAATATACCTCTATCTATCGATGCATTCTTGCCTTATCCCTTGAGTGCCCCTTATATAATATACCTCTGTCTATCGATGCATTTTTGCCTTGTCCTTGAGTGCCCCTTATATAATATACCTCTGTCAATCGATATATTTTTGCCTTGTCCCTTGAGTGCCCCTGATATAATACACCTCTGTCTATCGATACATTCTTGCCTTGTTCCTTGAGTGCCCCTTATATAATACACCTCTGTCTATCGATACATTATTGCCTTGTTCCTTGAGTGCCCCTTATATAATACACCTCTGTCTATCGATACATTCTTGCCTTGTCCCTTGAGTGCCCCTGATATAATACACCTCTGTCTATCGATACATTCTTGCCTTGTCCCTTGAGTGCCCCTGATATAATACACCTCTGTCTATCGATACATTTTTGCCTTGTCCCTTGAGTGCCCCTGATATAATACACCTCTGTCTATCGATACATTTTTGCCTTGTCTCTTGAGTGTTCCTTATATAATATACCTCTGTCTATCGATACATTCTTGCCTTGTCCCTTGAGTGTCCCTTATATAATATACCTCTGTCTATCAATACATTTTTGCCTTGTCCCTTGAATGTCCCTTATATAATATACCTCTGTCTATCGATACAGTTTTGTCTAGTATCTTGAGTGTTCTGTAAAGAAAATACATCTGCTTGCAGAGAGAGGTTTGTGTTGCCCTTGTGTGTCCTGTATATAAGGTAAATCTGTCTACAGTGACAGGGTTGTGTTGCCCTGTGTGTCCTGTATATAAGGTAAATCTGTCTACAGCGACAGGTTTGTGTTGCCCTTGTGTGTCCTGTATATAAGGTAAATCTGTCTACAGCGACAGGTTTGTCTTTTTCCTTGAGACGTAAAGTACCCTCTGAGTACTGGGCCTGTATATAAAATAAATTTGTCCCCGGATGCAGCTTTGTCTTGCCCCTTGAGTGTTCTGTATGTAAAATGCATCTGTCTACACAAACATCTTTGTATTGTCCCTGTGCATACAGGTCTCACTACAATTGGGCCAATATCACTTTTACACACACACACACACACACACACACACACACACACACACACACAGCCCGAATCAAGCTCTTGCAAGTGAGTCGACTGTTACTGCATCAAAAATTGCCGTCTTTTTTAGCTTGGTGCATTTCTTCGTTTTAGTTCTACAATTACTTAATTTCTAAAAGAAAGGAAGAATGAATTTACGAAACTATAGATGCATTGGTAGGTAGAGAAACGTATGCATACAGTACACACACATAAATAGTATGACATTAAAGTGCGTTGATTCAGAGCGACACGGCGTCTCCCTGAGGGGCATGCCGCTCATTGTGCTAGCTCACCAAGTGTAAGAGTATAAGCCATTTTTAATTGCCAGTCTGAGCCCAAAGTCGCCTCAGGCTTAGTTGGTAACTATAGTACAGCTGTTCTCTTTGGTTTGGCGAGTATTTATGTGCAAAAATCAATGTGGAAAGTACAAGACATAGAGAGGAGTAAGGAACAACATTAACACTATGGTCTTAAACTAAATAACAGAAAAAGTAAAACCAACATGTTCGTATAATTCAACAAATAATTTTATTCCCTAAGTTGTAAAATGACAATTTAAGGGGACCTTACAGTATTGTCAAATTAAATCCCAGATAATCCTAACAGTTCTATCACAATTCCGGAAGTATAGAGTTCATCCTATCATATTTACTACCGTTTGCGCTCAACCTCTCCATCTCACTCTGTAGTGGACGCAAATGGTGCTGAATATGATAGGATGACAGAACCAACACGACGAGTGAAGAAATAAATTCGGCAAATTTAGATGGTTTACATCAATGGTTGCTGTTTATTTGTTTATTAAATTTTAGGGACGCACGATATGTGTTACTGCATTGGGTGACAGTAGAACTGGCGGCACTCTAGTCTGGAGTGTTTTGAGAGATGGGCAGACAGAATTAACATTACTGGAAGAAAGTAAGAAAGAAAAGAAAGAAAGAATGATTAAAAAGTCCAAAACGCAGGACACTATTTTTGGGTCTGTTACTTTTGCGGTATTATAGGACAAAGGTAATTAAGACAACCACACATTCTATGTGTGAAATGTTCATTGTTTACATTCATTCATCAGTTTTCTAAAAAAGGTAGTGTGATATTTATTGTCGACTGACTGCTTAACATTTTGCTGTAGACCCCAAGTTTAAGAGATTTCGTGTGTTTCGCAGCACACGTTACCAACAATGTTGCAAAGTTTTCACAAATCTAAGGGCGGGGAAAAAAAAAAAAAAAAAAAGCTGCACTAAAACGCGCCTTGTTCTATCGACAGTCTAAACTGAGAGAAAATAGGTCGAACATTGTTACATTTTTTCCTGAACGCATGTTCAGAGTTAACCATAGGCAGGGTTATACAGTGCAATGTCACTCGCGTCATTCTTGAAAAAGCCGTGATTGTTGCCTTTCTGAAAAAAAAACACAAAAAAAAAACGGTAGATCTAATGTTAGAAATTATTTCAGTGACACATTGCAGTGCCAAACTAGGATAAAGCTAAGATATCTGAATTGTACAAGCTCAAGTCAACTCAAGATTTCATTTCATCCAATAATTTACTGTTGCAAGAAAAAATTGTTCTACAGTTTTTAGGGTGTAAGTTTTAAAAAAAAAATTACATGACAAACGGAACAGTTCACGTAATTATGGTGACTACTGATAACAGTTTTGGAGGTAACTTCCAACGGGAACAGATGCCATTAGATTTCAATCAAAATTACAGAGAGAGAGAGAATGTTATTCCTACTTTTGAAAATATCACGACTCTTAGGTTGTATGGTATATTTCCCTTACGAAATTTCAAAAACACACCTCTCATTGAAATAATTACTCCCATAAGAAAAATACCCCACTATTTTAAAATATCACAAGAGTGAATTGGAGACATAACCTACTAAAAAAATCATTCTGTCAAAAACGTCATGAAAAGTTCTCACGAAATAGTACAGCCAAACATGCCGTGATGTATTTCGCAATAAGACTGAAATTTCCACGAATCACCCATGGTGCGATTGTTTGTGTATTAGTTTCATTGTTTGTAAAGTGACTAGTGGACATGTACAGAAAAAACACGTCTGATCTTCTCGCTGTGCGAATAACAACTTAAACCGATTTGAAACTAAGGCGGTGGAAAATATCGGTTAGCCAATGAAGTCACTTACAATGAGTGACGCATTGCTTGGTCCTAATTTTAAGGCAGGTAGTGTAGTGGTCATGCTCAGAAAAACACGCCTGATCTTGTCACTGTGCGAAGAGCGACTGAAGGTGATTCGAAGCTAAGGTGGTAGAAAATAGTTGTAGCCAACAAAATTGCTTTTAACGACTGACGCATTGTTTTGCCTAGGCCTTTGCATTGTTACCTTTGCAGTGCAGACTGACTGGAGTATGAACTACAATCCTGTGTTGTGTACAGTAACATTTCTTTTTGTCACATCAAATATTGAACGGTCACAGTATTTGTTCGCGTTTTGAAACTGACCAAAACAAAATATTTCTCACTTGGACAATTTGACATACACTCTCACACTCACATCGATAGAGAGAAATGATATTGTATTGAGTGGCAGGTTGTTTTTTTTTTTTCAAACTAGTGAATTTTGGGTTTGTATGAAGCAAATAAACTAAAAGTACAGCGAACCTCAAGGATGATAACCCAAGCTGTCTGTCCATTGATGCATGTTTTTACGGAAGAAGAAATATGATCTCTAAGACACAAAGATATAAGGCAAGCATGATTAGAATGAACACAAAGAGAGCAAACTATGGTAACAAACGGGGTGTTTTCCTTCACATCCGCGTAACTTAAAGTTTCAATCTCCTTGTAAGACAAACTTGGTATATATACAAATTGGAGCTCGACTTCCAGATGACTGCTCCATCTACACAGCCGAATTTTGGGCAATCAACGAAGCACTAAAATGGATCAAAACTCAAACCCAGCAGCGCCATGTTATCATCATGGATTCTCTCAGCGTCCTCAAAACCTTAGAAACAGGCGCAACACGAAGCAGAGCAAATATGCTCGAGGAAGTGGTGCAACATATTCGAGAGCTCGAGACAAATCAACACACCATTGAATTCCTCTGGGTGCCATCACACATAAACCTCCCCGGGAACGACAAAGCGGACACAGTGGCAAAAAAGAACCTCCACAACAACGAAACACACTCCCTCACCTACAGCGTCCAAGAACTCTACAGTCAGGTTCGACAGAAAATAAACACAAAATGGCAACACATATGGAACAACTCCAACAAGGGAAGGCATCTCCACCAACTACAAAAAGAAGTATCCAGGAAAATCATTACCCCAAAGGACATGGAAGTTAATGACTTAAGGATTATCAACAGAATCATGACAGAAAAACACTACTGAAAGGGAGCTTCGGAAGGTACCTCAAAGACCAAGGGAACCAAACAACCAACTGTCCTCACTGCCCATAGCAGAGACGCTTGACCACCTATTCAACACATGTGCCACATACAATGTGCAGCGGAACAGCTTCCAAGAATACCAGAAACGCATTGGATCATCAACAACATACCCAGAGATATTGGATCAGACCAAGAACACAAATATAGAACTTACCTACAAAAACGGTCATCTCGTACTTAAAGGGGATCCAAAAACATGGTCGCATATAAACAAAAAGGAAAACACCAGCAAAACAATGACAACAACAGGATTAAGCTGGACACAGGGTAAGTAAAACAACATGCAAACACAAAAGGACTATGGCAAAACGCCAGCTAAAAAGCAAGTCCTGAAATCAGCCTTAAAAGGCACAAGGAAATGAAAACCAAACGCAACAACGAGGGAGCCAGAAATACCATTGAACATCAGATTCAACTAGGGAAATAAGACTATGGCACAAGGACCAACTAACGGGCAAATCTTAACTAAAATACCAAGACAAAAGGACACATAAGGGCACTAGCAACAACAAGGGAAGCAGGACTATGGCAACAACTGCCAAGCCAAAAGGCGAGTCCTAAGAAAGAACTTACACACATAAGGAATCGAGATTCACCTTTAACAACAAGGGGGTGCACAGTGCCACAGACGGACACCAATAAGTTTAATCGGAAACACAATCGCGTCGAGGGACAGGCAAGTATAACAAGGGCAAACAGGACCAAGACATCAAAAGCCAACCATACAGAACCAACAATATAATATAGACTAAACAACACCACAAAAAGACACTCTGTACATAGCATGCGGCAAACTAAAACAACACTACTCTAACACTATTCAACTAAAACAAACTAACAAAGCACCCACACCCACAACCACAATAACTAACATAACCACTAACCAACACATAATCAACTAACAACTAATAACCCATTCCCCATGCTTGACATTAACAAAACAAAAGGACACAATATCAATTCAAAATTGACGATTGACAGAAAATAATCAAATCAAGACAAGGAAGACAAAAGAAAAGAGAGAGGCAACTGGGGAATACAGCCAAGTGAACACAGGAAAACGACTGGAATATTAACCTCCACTTGGCGGACATGAACGAGCCCTTCCGGAAGAACAGAACAAGGAAGGTCCAGAGCCTCCACAGGGCAAGCACTAGCCCTCCAACACCGGGAGAACAGAACCAGGAAGGACCAGTACCTCCACAGGGCTAACACTAGCCATCCAAATCAAAAACTAAAAACCAAACCCCAGTCCCTCCCATGGGCAAGCTCTCGCCCACACAAGGCAAGCACTGGCTCAAATCCATACCCTCCCCTGGGCAAGCACTGGCCCATCTCCCCGTGCAGGCACTGGCACAAACCTGGGCAAGCACTGGCCCACCTCCTCGAGCAAGCACTGGCTCAACACTTCCGGACAAAAACTCTCCTTTCCACCCATCCTCTACTAACAGCCTCACTAACAAATAGGGGCCAAAACAGGCGCTAGGGAAAACAGACTATCGAACACCTGGGTGGAATCCTGCGTACAACAAGCCTATGTTGAACAAAGACTTTCCACTATAAGCCCTCTCTTCACTTTCCTCTTATTCCACCCTCACCTTTACTAACACAAAGGGGCCTAAAACAGGTGCTAGGGAAAATATACTAGCAACACCTGGGTGGAATCCTGGAAACAACAAGCCTGTGTTGCCCACAGATTTTCCACCAAGAATCCCTCCCCCCCACCCCCATCTCTACTCTCACCCACTACTTTTATATACAAGTGAGGCACGTCCATTGGTAATAGATGGCCTCATTCGATAACACCATCGTACAAAACTACGCTGATCCTTTAGTCCCTTCGCCATAAAAAATAACAACTAATACTAACAATGCGTGACCCCCCCAAAAAAACACACACACACACACACACACACAGGGTTGATAACACCCGGCTGATTGGTGTAATTTCGCCATTAAAAGTACTCTTAGTACACAAAATTCCAACTACACAAGGATAAAATAGGCAATCTTCAACTCAGAAACTTAGATCAATTGCACAGGTGGCCCACACAATTTTGGGGATAGGGAACGTCCACTAGCACAACTGGACAGAATTTGACATACAATCACGTCGGTCCGGGCCCTTTGGAGCGTACACGGCATCAGCGGTTGGCGTCCCCCGCCGGGTCCCCTTCCTCCTTTCCACCTCCTGACATACAATTAAAAAGTACGACTATCGTATATAAGAGCGGTGTTTTTGCGGCATCATTCCTGAAACACTGACCATTAAAAAGCTCAACAATTGAGCATTAACGAGTCGCAAAAGATCTTAGTTAGCATAGGCGACTTTAATCCTTTTCAGACAGTCAGACAGACTTGGTACCTTTTGTAGAGCTTGAAAGAAAAAAAAAATGAACAAACTTAATCACTATGCTATAGATATTTTTTTCTTTCGCAGCAACAGACTAAACACCATAAATACCATTATAAAAATATAAAACCTTAAATATTCTATAAAAGGAAATGCATTAAAAATAGAATTAAAGATGAACGATGACTAACCAACAAAACCAAATTTATCAAAGGCAATGCCATGTGTAGAAATGCCTCTCCCTTTCAGAAGGTATATGGATAGAATCTGTCATGCACCAACAACGTGAGAAAATGCATAAACAGAGAGAAACCTAATTCAAAATTAATTTTTTTCAGAATTGTTTGTGTCTTTAGGGAACATACCTAAGGACTAATAAAGGATGAACAGGGAAAAAGCACATAAAAGCTTTTTGATATTTCTGAAACAATGAGGGGATATTCCTACAGTTCTTAACCAGCTCTATCCGCTGGGACGGATCTGTGGAACATCCACAAATAAAGAAGTACATATTTTCAGGTCACGTTGAAAGTGTGCGTGTTTTAGAAAATGGTAACAACCGGATAGATATTTTTCTTAAGAAGTGTAAAGTCTTTGCAAGTGTCAAAAGCTACAATCACATAACTTTATACGGTTGGTAGTCATTTCGACTTTAGAAAATGTGAAGTATCGCAAGTTATTATCACAAACAGAACTGGAACATAGCTGCTTGACAGTTGTTGTATAGACATCGCCGCTGAACTTCACAACTTGCTCTGTCTCATACTTTGGTCATAGGAAAGATCACCGTTGTAGGTGCAGCAACAGTGGTAAGAGCAGGAGGAGATATCGTCGCTGCTGTCGAGAAAGGGTAGTTCGTTTAAAAGTGGGTTTAGTATTTTTTTTAAAATATCAAATGAAGAAAAACTTGTGTTAAATCAGATTTGGTAGACATCGTGGTCAACGACGAAGTAGAAGTGACAACGAGAATGAGTAGCGTGGTTTTCTGAAGTACGTACGTGTCCGAACGGCACAGTACCGTCTCTAGTTCTCTTGATGACACCAAACTGTCTGGATGGTTTTTCTTGCAACGTTTTTCTTGCGTGGTATTGTTTGAATCGAAGTTTTGTCAAGATGCATGAGGTGTTTAAAACGCACCATTGTCGTTCGCATACGTTAGCCAGGGGTTCCTATCTGTTGGGCTTTCACTTGCTCTTGTGAAATATACTAAGTCATTGTCACAACAAGAGGTAGAGAGGGGTATATATACCGAGAGAACGAACTTGGTTCAATCATTTCTGAATCACCAATCGAGATGAAACGATCGCATGATTTCAGTGAGAGAGAAGAAGGTAAGAGGCAGCGACGTGACGTATCGTTTAACACGCGAAAAGAAGTGTCCGCTCAAATCGAAGACATGAGCTAACCTGAACCAGCACCTTCCACGTCTGCGACCAGACCGAGAAAGCCTATTCCACACCAAAGTCCACCATCACCACTAGTAAACCATGAAAAGTACTATCACATCCGAGAGACGGACAACGCTCCTCTAGACAATTTAAAACTACGGCCTACACATACACGGTGAAGTTTAAAGATGTCAAGTTCGACGTACTGCTGGAGAATGCAGCAGAGTTCATCACCGATGTGTGGGATTCTTTGTTAACCACACTGAAACATCAATGTGAAGCCAAAGAAGACGATTGCACGAGACCTTCCATTCATCACGACAGTTTTAAGTCCCCGTTTGGATCGAGTTTAGCAGCCCATCAGAACTGACACCTTCCAAAGTCATCGACAAGATTCAACACGTGCAACAACCCAACGACAAGTTTCACATCACCGACGGAAAAGCGACACTGTTCATGACCCACGTGTCTCTTCCCAAAGGGACAGGACGCAAAATGGTGTTATTGGTGGACGACCTTCGCAGCACCAAAAAGAGCCCCGTCCAAATTAACAATCCTCAAGACCAGATGTGTTTAGCCCATTCATCTTAGTGGGACTAACGTATGCCGACAAGAACGACACGGCAGAATGGAAAAGAGCCTAAAAAACTATTCAACGATCGGAGCGAGCCAAACAACGAAGAGAAGCAGAACTCCTGTTACAGCAAGCGGGGATATCCAAAGACACCACTTGTGGCATTCCTGAAATGCAAAACTTGCAAGACGTCTTGGCTCGACGCTACACCTTGAAAGTGCACCCTCAAGACGTGCGCGGACCTCTGTTGTTTCGAGGGAAAGATTTCAAAGACGGAAAATAAATTCACGTCTATCATCACGATGAACATTTTCATACCATTACCAGTATCATTGGATTCCTGGGATACATATATTATTGTGAGAAATGTGACTATGGCTATAACAATCAAGAGCAACACAAGCATTGCGGATCGAAATGCTCAGTCTGTTTGGCCTCTGAACCTTGTCCTGACGAAGGAAGAGAACGAGTGCATTGCCCTGTTTGTTATCGCACGTTTGTCAGTCCGACCTGTTACCAACAACATCTGAAGACGCAAGGTTCACAGCGGAAAAGTACTTGTCAGTTCCTGAGATTGTGCCCTACTTCTGGACAGGGCATACGTACCAACAATGCCAAGACTCATGTATGTCCAGGAAAGAAACAATGTCACATTTGTCGCCAAATCGTGGACTTGGAACACGTATGCTGCTTTCAAAAATACCATTCCAAACTAGAGGAGGAAGATGACCATAGAAAGGGAATGTCATTTTTTTCGATTTTGAATGCATGCAAGAGACTGGCATTTACATTCCTAATTTCGGCTTGGCTCACCGAGCGTGCGAGAAGTGCATCCAAGAGCCTGTCTTTAGTCATTGCCCTCACTGTAGCAAGATTGCTCGAGGACGTGAAAAACTCTTTCGGGGACCGAACACGCTAGCCGATTTCGCCCAATGGATCGTAAGCCCTATCGACGAGACTTATAGCCAAGAAGACATCGAACGTTATAGAGATTGTCATCTTTATGCCACGGTGATGGCTCACAATCTCTCGGGATACGATGGGCAATTTCTCCTCAGATACTATACGGAACAAGGCACCGAACGCCCTAAAGTGACTTTGAAAGGAGCCAAAATCATTTCCATGCAAGTGGGACAAGTGCAGTTTAAATGTTCGATGAGTTACTTGGCCATGCCTTTGAGCCGAATGCCTAAAACTTAGGAATGACAGAAATGGCCAAAGGCTATTTTACGCGAATTTCAATACCGAAGCCGTTCTTCCCCATTTGCATGAGGCTCACTACTACGACCCCGACAACATGCGTACCGAACAACGAGAAGCTGGCTACGCTTGGTACCAGACCCACGCCTCGGACCCCTTCGACTTTCGGTAAGAAATACTAAAATATTGTCGATCCGATGTGGATATTTTAAGGCGTTGCTGTGGAAAATTTCGAGAACTGTTCATGGAACACGGAGGGATCAATTCTTTGAAAGAAGTTTGCACCACTGCCAAAGCGTATTCCTTAGTGTACAGCCAACGATTCATGCCCCCAAACACCCTCGCTGTCAAAAGCCCTCAAACATCGAACTTTGCCAAACGTCAATACTCCGTCAAAGCCCCATGCTGGCTACATTACTTGTGCGACAAGGAAGACAAATGGATCCAACATGCCAGCAACGGAGAAGGCGAAAAGACCATTGGAAGCTATTCAGTGGATGGCTAGGACTTAGAAAACCCTCAGAGCGTGTACGAGTTTACCGGTTGCTTATTTCACGGATGTCGCATCCGCTACCATGAATGTGACGTTAAAAATCAGTTTTTACAGCGGACCATGGAAGACGTCTACAAGGCCACTTGTCAGCGCCGCTTGAAGTTAGAACAGCAAGGATACCAAGTGGTGAAATGTGGGAACACGAGAACGATCACCGATTGAAAACTGATCACGAGTTTAAACGCATCGTGGAAAGTTACAAATTGATGGACCCACTGAACCCACGGGACAGTTTGTAAGGGGGATGGACAAAAACCACATGTTTGCTTTACCAAGCCAAACGAGGAGAAAGGAGAAGAAATCAAATACTTGAACGTGTGTTCGTTGTATCCATACGTGTGCAAATATTGTCACTTGCCCGCAGGGCACCCACAATTACTGACGAAACACATCGACCTGGACAACATTCGATTATACGAAGGATTGACAAAGTTTAAAGTCTTACCTCCCACGATCTTGTACCATCCCGTTTTACCACACCATTGATAAGGAAAACTGATGTTTCCCTTGTGCACTACTTGTGCCGAAACGTGCAACCAAGACCAACCTTGTCAGCACACCCAGGAAGAACGCGCCTAGACAGGAACGTGGGTCAGCGTGGAATTGTTAATAGCTCTGGACCTGGGATACCAACTGTTAGAAGTGTACGAAATTTACCACTTTCCCAAGAAAAAAAATATTACAAGGACGACGAGACTCAGAAAGGCAATTTCGCAGACTACGTGGATGCCTTTTTGAAACTAAAGCAAGAAGCCAGCGGCTATCCTTCCTGGTGCCAAACTCCCGAAGACCAAAAAAAATTCAAAGACAAATACCGGGAGCAGGAAGGCATCACTTTAGACCACATCGAGAAAAACGAAGGAATGCGATCGTTTGCCAAATTGATGTTAAATTGCTTGTGGCGCAAAATGGCACAACGACCGTGTTTACCCAAGATGGAGTATTCGACAGAACCTTCCCGCTACTTTGAGATGATTCACGACAAAACCAAATACATGAAACACTTGGACTTCGTTCGTGAGGACTTGATCTTAGTCAATTACGAAGAAGAACTGGACTTTGTGGAAGCCGACGAATATGGAAATGTCATCATTGCGGCTTACGTGACAGCCCATGCTCGCTTAAAACTGTAGGAAGCTTTAGAATTGTAAGAGATCGTGTGTTGTATTTTGACATGGACAGCTGCATCTACATCCATCGCCAATTGCCAAGCGAGAAAGATGAATCCTTTCACACAGCAAGTATCGAGCGTAAGACTCAAGACCAACGCGAAACTCGAGTATGCTGTGCCTCACGATCACATCACTAATGCAGTACCACATCTTAGTTGTTTATTTACTAACACCATGGAAAACTATGTACAACCAGTGGGACTTCCAGACTACAAGACTTTACCTTATGGACACGTTGATATCACCCAGTATAAAAAGGGACGACTTCCAAGAACGATGCCTCATTGCGAGGACAAACGCCGAGAAAGGTGGATCACTCTACGCAGTTAAAAAAAAGAAGGAACAAACACCATTGGCTTCTTTCACCACCACCATACCGTCACAGCAAAGTGCGTCCAAGAAGGATAAGGATTCAGTAGACCTAAAGGAGTATTTTAGCATCCAAATGACTCAGACGGCGACTTCGAGAAAATTTAGGACGCCAACTTACACCTACACGGTGAAATTTAAAGACTTTGCGTCTGACATTCCAGCCAAGGAAGCAGCAGGTTTCATTACGGACTTATTTGACTCACAGTTAGAGGAACTCAAACATCAGTGTCAAGTCAAAGATGCAGGTCGTTTGAGCCTATCTATGTATCACGACAATTGGAACTCTCCTATAAGTCTCGGGTTTAGTACACCTGCAGAATTAACTTCTTCCAAACTATTGAGGGCTATTGAAGACTAGCAGACGATGAGAGAAAAATTTGACATCACCGATGGAAAAGTGACCATTCATATGGAGTACGTTGTACCTCCATGGTAAGAAGACAATAACCGCCATTGATCTGCTTATTAATAAGCGTACCCAGCACAATGGACAAAACAGCAGATTTACGAATGAAAGAGAG
>JAECUM010085175.1:0-17770 GCA_016617855.1 Megalonaias nervosa | reverse complement strand
TTGCTGTATTGGTTTATGTTTTTTTGTGACCGCATTGATGAGTTTCATAAAAATTGCACGAGTAATTTCATTATTTAACGCAGCTATCTCACTTGGTACTCTTGCAACCCATTCACGAGATCTCATGTCTTTCTGAACTTTGTTCAGGGATATTTCCTGCGCATACTGATACCCAAATAACCGCTCAGCAAGTGTTCGATTAATTCGTTCAACGATTGCCTGATCGCAATGAATTGCGGTATATTCCCTTCTGATTTTGACGATATGTTGTTTCATCAGAGGTGATACTGCACCAAGAAATTCTTTGCCTGGATCAACCTGTAGCAACTGTTACCATTGTAGACCGCCACGTTGATAAATTCGTTCAAACGCAGATGCATCAGTTGCTGTTTTAGTTGATAGCGGCTCTACATTTTTATACCTACTTCCAACGTCAACGACAGTTAACGAGTATTTGTATGTGCGCGATTTACGTTTGCCAGTTTTAATGGTATCATGTGGTAAAAACAAAATGTGTGCTTGATGAATTTCATTGGGAGTGCTGGCATCAAAATGTGCGCTCTGATTTTGTTTAGGTGGTGGTAGATAAATTTGCTATCTCGCCTGTCGTGTTAACCAATCTGCGGAAACAGAACGTGCGACACCTGCCGCATCAGCAAGTTTACTAATCGATGCTCTACCCCTCCAATGTCCCCTTGGGCTATAATAAATCGATTCCATGATTATAATAATAATCAGTTGATTAATTACCGGCCCCTAGCACTAATTTACCTTTCATCGCCGATTTTACTAGCAAGCTAGCAAGTTTTTCTCAGAGATTATTTTTTATGGAGTTTAGCGAGTGAATCAACTTCAAGTCCGCAATATGTCATTGTTGTAAATCTTTATTTTTATACGCAACATGATGAACGTGGAATGCTTGATCAATCGCATTTATTTGATACTCTCCAGGTCTTGGTTGGTCTCGTTCGTCAAGTGGGATATCAAGTCGGGTTCCAGGACCACACTGATCATATCCAGGAATATATTTTTCTCCTGGGTATTTAGCCCATGGAGCCCCTGGTAATTTTCTCAGAGAAGCAGCGATATCACGGCTTGTTTCATAAGAGATAAATCTGTATTTGCTTGTACCACATTTTACATACTTGCTTGTAAGCGCACGATTTTGTTTTTGGTTATGACTGTTGTTAATCCACTTGTGGGGGTGGATGCTCTGTATCGAGCACAATATAAATTCATATTATTTATTATATTTGTGGAACACGGATATCATCGTTTTTTCAGCGATACGAAAGCAAGAGCCAATCAAGCATCATCCAGCGCTACCGAATTTTATCAGAGTAATTATCATAGGTCCATCTGAGCCTGTTAAGAAGCAATTGTTGCTTAATCTGATAATGAGATCGCTCAAGTGGGATAAGTTGAACTTAGTGGCCCGATCTGGAGATGATCAGCGACGCTACAACGTGCTTAAAGATTTTAATGAAGAAGCGAAGTCGTCGGATGAAGACCGTAATGAAATCATTGATTTTATCACCGATATTGATGCAGCTCAATCTGTAGATGATCGCGATGGATTTATTAATAATCTAGTAGTATACGGTGATGTGATGCTGGACAAACAATCAAATCCAGCTCGGATATTTTCCCTAGGTAGACACAAAAACACAGACGTGATTTATGTTACTCAGCGATAGACACAAATACCTAAAGTGATGAGAAATAACTGCCATCTTTTAGTTGTGTTTAATGGAGTCGATACAGATACTCTACGAAACATTCATCAAACTCGGTGTTCAGGGGACATGGATATGATTAAATTCGGAAACTTTTCGCTCCCTCGAGCGATTCCTCATGGATTTGTCACAATAAATTTATATTATCCTCGGTCGAGGTATCGTTTAGGTCTCAATACAATTTTTGGCTAAGAGACCAATTACTTTTATTTACACCCATGTGGGGCGGTATATTTGACGCCCCCAAAAAATAACCCGATTAGAAGTCTCAATGACAGTTGTATGTTTTCATTTTCCGTAGGAAGCTTTATTTCGGTTTGTAAATTTACCCTCCCTTGGTTAGTGTTATTGACGTTTGTATTTTTTTACCCTCTGTAGGAAGCTTTATTTCGGTCTGGAATCCTGGTCTGTTCATCCTCCCTGCTGATATTATAAAACATTGTACCACAATATGTAAGCAATATTTATTCTCGCCTATGTTGTCACGGAATTGTATAAATCCCTTTATTTATTAAATACATGTACTCGGGTTTCGTTTTTTGTGTGCATCGGTACCCAAGGGTGATTTTTGTATATTGTACAATATTTCGAAACAGTGAGTTCGGTTCATCCTATGCAGCACGTGCGAAGTGTTTTCGATGGGAAAAACCGATTCATCTAGCGCACAGAGGATGTAGGGCTACATTGTCTGTGTATAAATGCCTCACCGTAGGACGAAATGTTTATGTTACGGAACGTCTTGCCAGTGAGCAGTCTACTCAAGGAGTTGCACATCTTCAGCTGTAGCGGTATGCGAGTTATTGATTAATGTCTTGTGTAGAAGTTATAAGTATTGTACCACCACGTTTATTTTTTTATATTTTCTAAGTATCTACGGCTTGCGTAGTATAATGCAAATACTTCTTATTCTTGTATGTGACTTAACTGGAGATCTATATTAGCAATACAATTGCATTTTATTAGGAAACGTTTAGCACCATAGGATTCTTATCGGACACGGGTAGGTTCACTTCTGAACTTGTTTATTGCTTTGTAATGTCCTGTCGATAATGTAATTTGTATATTTTACCGTATATAAGGTCATTACGTGTTATAGTATATACCCGTGTCATTCATAGTACACGGTGTGCGATTTAATTTCAGCTGATTAGAGTCAACGAGGTACCTGTTGTAGGGCTGACCATAAAGTTGACCATTTAAGCTGTAAAGCTGACCATAGCAGCCGTAGAGCTGAATGAACAGTGTGTTGCTGGTTGTGTAGCAGGTGATCGCGCGTTGCTGACAGATTGGTGGGCGCTGATTGCTTGATTGACAAAGGAATTGAATGTTGATCGGTGACTACCTGTACTGCTGAATGCTTGAGTGACCAATGTGACAGGTAGAAAAGTATGCTGGTGACGGAGTGTTTTGTATAAATCCATACATGTAATCTTTTAGTCGTGGGCTAATTTTGGGGTTTGTTATACTCAGTGTTTTGTGAGGGTAAAGCTATTTTGTAAGATATCTGTCCCATCGTTTCCTCATTTTACTATTTGAGTAAAGTACCTAATTTTTCACTATTTGAGTAAATATATCATTTTACAAAGTGAAATTGCCGTTAATCATTTTTACTATTTGAGTAAAACACATCATTCTTTTGGTCATGTGAAATTACCGTGAATCATTAACCTTTGTCCTTGTACTGTGTAAGGTCATTTATTTGTATTCACATTTATGTTACATTATTAGGTTCGTGCGGATTGTGTTATTTTGTCCAATATTTGGGTCTTATACACGCACGTACTAATCATAATTCTTTTTTCATTTGAGTCATTCATCATTAGACATTATATTTGTATCACCATCAAAAGTGTTATGTTATAAATCCGAAATCCAACCCGGTTGTCTTGTTACATATGTATATTCTGAATTAGGAAAGTGGTTAGACAAAAGGACAAAGTCTGTAATGGGTAAGAATTTTCACATGGTCTGGCAGATTAATTTGGACTTAACTTATAATTGACAGGTGTGACGTCACGTTACTGGACACTTTGTAAAAATGGTAATAATGTTGCAAGTGGCTGACCTCAATCCGGCAGCTACTGAGAAAGTGTTGCAAGTGGCTGACCTGAATATGCCCTATTGTAGGTAGGTAGGTGAAATTAATTTGATAGGGAAAGGGGTTTATGAGCATATATAGGCACATCAAGACATATGAGTGGCCCTGAAAAGGGCATATGGGGTTTCTTCTCTTGTGGGAAAATCCTATAGAGAAACCCTGGTACATATTGAATGCCTCAAGTTGCCCAACAATTCCTATGAAAAAAACGCATATATTTATAGCCTCAACCTGTTGGAAAATCCTATGGGAAAACCTAGTATATATTTATAGACTCAACGTATGGAAAGACGCATATAAAAACCAATTTTATATATATATATATATATATATATACTTATATATATATATATATATATATATATATATATATATATATATATATATATATATCCTCAAAATGAACCCGAGTTGCAAGCGGCTGAATTGGGCTACAACTAAGTAACAGTGTTGTAAGTGGCTGACCTCAATACGCACTACTGTACGTAGGTTGATGATATGAAATTTATAGGGACAAAAAGGGTTTTTATAGGGACAAAGACCTACACACACATGCACAGACTCCAAACGCCTTGTGTCAGCTTGGAAGGTAAAATGATATAAAATCTCGCAAAAAAGACTATCCCTTACACCACAAAATATATTATCCATCACACCACTGTACTATTCAGCATATCATACTCACTATCCAGAATTCCATGTGTTCACTTAGAATGTAAGAGAAGAAGATGAAATCTCACGATATATACCATCCCTTACACCACAAAAATACTATCCATCACAACGCTATGTCGTTTAACATCCCTATTCTGTTTAACATCCCATGCCCACACTATCACAAGTGGCGTGGTTTTAGCTTAGAGTATAAGAGAAGAAGATGAAATCCCACAAAGATTCTCTGACATACCTTATATACCATCCAGCATTTATAGTGGCAGAGCGGATCGAAACGGATTGAGATTGTTCACCAATCCCAACACGCGTTACAAAATTCAGTCACTTCGCGGAATCTGTCTTCGAATCCGAAGAGAGCTACCTGTGACGTCACATTCCCTATATAGGCGCGCTAGCGTCTGTGCGCAGTGAATCGATGCGACATTGTTGTTTTTGAAGCATGACGGAAACTAAGAAGACAATGAATTGGGGTGCACCGGTCGTGGAGACGAGAAGTGATGGTATAGCAGCGGATACCAAAGTTAACACAGGCATACTTCCAGACGAGGTTGATTTTAATTGGGACTTAATGGATTTTATCTCTTCTTCGCAAGAGTTTGTACCGGTACCAGCACATTCACCACCTTCTTCTTTACCACACGTTGAGGATTTTAAACAGAGACAGAAAGAAGAATTAGAGAAATTTTTACAACATCAGAAAGAAGCAGAACAAGCTTTTCTCCTTGAACAGCAACAGCGAGAAGAATTAGAAGAAGAGGCAAGAAGGAAACGACAGGAAGAAGAAGCGGCAGCAGCAGAGAAGAAACAAGGTCTAGGAGAGAATGAGAACAGTGAAACTCAAATGGTAACGGTACTCTTGGACATTTTGGTAGAGTTAAGGAGTCGGAAAGAAATATATCAGACTTCTTTGTTACGACCCAAGAGAAAAATACCTTCCCGAGCAAAACAACCTAACCCTGTTACTACGCCGGAGATACCACCCCTAGTGATTTCTACCAAATCATCGATGGTAGCAGGTCCAGAAGTAGGCCATGGCCGTGGCAAAGGTTTAAGACAGTTAAAGCTGATTCCTTCTCGTTCCTGAGTTTGTTTTTAAAAACACCCAACGGTCCTATTCAGGGCCACCCACCTTGCTCGAAAAGAGATATTATTCATTTTGCCAAAATCAATGAAAACTCAAAAATCCCTTTTTTACTCCATGATGCACGTGTGTGAGTGCGTGAGTGTGGACCTTTTTTCTAAAAAATCAAAACCAAGAGACACTTACGTTTTTTTTTTTTTTTGGTCTGGTCTATTCTGGTACAAATTTTTCAATCCACATCACAACACAATATTTTAAAACGTTCATAGACTTCTTCTATGTCTTTGTTTGGTTCACTCTCTCTGTTTTTTGAACTTCTTCACTTTCACAGTTCTTGCCTCCTCTTCTTCCTCACTTTTTCTCGTCTTCTTTTCTTCTCTTTTTGAACGTGTCGGGGTTTTTCCTTTGCCGAGGGCACCTCTTCTTCCTGTTCTGAACCCCTTTCTTCCTCTTGCTCCTGTTGTTTCTTAGGGCAGTCTGGAGACCAATGTCTTTTCTCTTTACAATGATAACAGGTATCCTGACTTTTGTCTTTTTTGACACCGGACTTGCTTTCTTGACGGTCTGGACATTTTGTAGCCCAATGCCCTTTCTTCTGACAGATATATCAAGTATCTTGACTTTTATCTCGAAAAGAGGGGGAATAGTCCGTCGGCTTGTCTGAAGAAAACTTTCGTATGACACCTCGCAAAGCTCTGATTAGAAGTTCGATCTGTGTGGGCTCTTCCATAGTTTTGGTCAGCTTGAGAGTGAAATGAATACTGAGAGAGAAAGCACTGGTCCTTTATATATACACTGGTCTGACATGGATATAAAGCAGTCCATGGCGTTTCAAATGTAGTCATTTGACTTTTTGTAGTCAAGATGAAACGATCGCATCATTTCTTGAAGAAAGGAGGAGAAAGTAAGAGGCAGAAACGTGACTTATCGCCTCGCACAGTAGCTGAAGTCTTGGCTCAAATTCATGCCAGTAATTTTGAAGATGAGATGAGTGAGCCAGAATCCAGAGCCAGATAATCTATAGCAAACCAAAGTTCACCACCAGTAAACCCTGAACAGTATTACCACATTCGAGAGACGGACAAACGCTCCTCTAGAAAATTTAGAACCGCGGCCTACACGTACACGGTGAAGTTTAAAGATTTCAAGTCCGAAGTACCCCTGGAGAAAGCAGAGGGGTTCATCACCGATGTGTGGGATTCTTTGTTAACCACACTAAAACAGCAATTTGAAGCCAAAGAAGACGATCGCTTGAGACTTTCCATTCATCACGACAGTTTGAAGTCCCCCGTTTGGATCGAGTTTATTAGTCCGGCAGAATTGACACCTTCCAAAGTCATCGACAAGATTCAACACGTGAACAATCCAACGACAAGTTTCACATCACCGACGGAAAAGCGACACTGTTCATGACCCACGTGTCTCTTCCCCAAGCGACAGGACTCAAAAAGGTGTTATTGCTGGACGACCTTCGCAGCGTCAAGCGCAGTATCGTTCAAATTAACAACCCTCAAGAACAAATGTGTTTAGCCCGTGCCATCGTGGTGGGACGAACGCTTACCGACAAGAACGACACGGCAGAATGGAAAAGAGCCTGGAAAACTTATCGACAATCGGACCGAGCCGAACAATGAAGAGAAGCAGAACTCCTGTTACAGCAAGCAGGGCTATCCAAAGACACACCCTGCGGCATTCTTGAAATGCAAAAATTGCAAGACGTCTTGGCTCCATGCTACACCTTGAAAGTGCACCCTCAATAAGTGCGCGGATCTCTGTTGTTTCGAGGCAAAAATTTCAAAGACGGAAAATACATTCACGTCTATCATCACGATGAACATTTCGCTGCCATTAACAGTATCGCTGCATTCCTGGGATACAGTTATTACTGTGAGAAATGTGACTATGGCTATAACAATCGAGAGCAACTCAAGCATTGTGGATCGAAATGCTCAGGATGTTTAGCCTCTAAACCCTGTCTTGACGAAGGACAACCACGAGTGCATTGCCAAGCTTGTCAGCGGACTTTTGTCAGCCCCACCTGTTACCAACAACATCTGAATACGCAAGGTTCACAGCAGAAAAGTGCTTGTCAGCTCCTGCGATTGTGCCCTACTTGTGGACAAGGCATACGTACCAACTGTACCAAGGATGACGTATGTTCAGGACAGAAACGAAGTCACATTTGTCACCAAAACTTAGACTTGGGACACAAATGCTACATTCAAAAATACCATTCCAAACATCAAGAGGAGGAAGATGACCAGAAGAAAATAGGGAATTTCATCTTTTTCGATTTCGAATGCATGCAGGAGACCGGCATTCACATTCCTAATTTCTGCGTGGCTCATCGAGCGTGCGAGAAGTGCATCCAAGAACCTATCTGTAGTCATTGCCCTCATTGTAGCAAGATTCCTGGAGGACGTGAAAAAATCTTTCGGGGACCGAACACGCTGACCGATTTCGCCCAATGGATCTTAAACCCTATCGACGAGACGTGGAGTCAAGAGGACATCGAACGTTACGGAGACTGTCATCGCTATGCCACGGTGATGGTTCACAATTTCTCGGGATACGATGGACAATTTCTTCTCAGATACAATACGGAAAAAAAGTACCAAACGTCCGAAAGTGACTTTGAACGGAGCCAAAATCATTTCCATGCAAGTGGGACAAGTGCAGTTTAAAGTTTCGATGAGTTACTTGGCCATGCCTTTGAGCCGAATGCATTAAACGTTTGGAATGACAGAAATGGTCAAAGGCTATTTTCCTCACTTTTTCAATACCGAAGCCAATCAACACGTCGTTCTACCCCATTTGCCTGAGTCTCACTACTATATCCCGACAACATGCACACCGAACCACGAGAAGCTTTCTACGCTTGGTACCAGACTCACGCCTCGGACCCCTTCGACTTTCAGGAAGAAATGTTAAAACATTGTCGATCCGACGTGGACATTTTACGGCGTTGCTGTACAAAATTTTGAGAATTGTTCATGGAAAACGGAGGGATCGATCCTTTGAAAGAAGCCTGCATCATTGCCAAAGCGTGTTCCTTAGTGTACCGCCAACGATTCATGCCCGAAAACACCCTGGCTGTCATCAGTCCTCAAACGTCAATAATCGGTCAAAGCCCTACGCTGGCTACATTACCTGTGCGACAAGGAAGACAAATGGATCCAACATGCCCGTAACGGAGGAGGCGAAAAGACCATTGGCAGGTATTCGGTGGATGGTTGGGACTTAGAAAACTCCAAGATCGTGTACCAGTTTAACGGGTGCTTATTTCACAGATGTTCCATCTGTTACCCTCAACGTGACACTAAAAACCAATTTTTACAACAGGCTATGGAAGACTTGTGCCAGACCACTTGTCAGCGTCGCTTGAAGTTAGAACAGTAAGGATATCAAGTGGTAGAAATGTGGGATCACGAGTACGACCAGCGTTTGAAAACCAATCCCGAGTTTAAGCTTGTCGTGGAAAGTTACAAGTTGGTGGACCCTCTAAACCCACGGGACAGTTTGTACGGAGGACGGACGAATGCCGCCTGTTTGCTATACCAAACAGACGAGGAGAAGGGAGAAAAAAATCAAATACTTGGACGTGTGTTCACTGTATCCCTACGTTTGCAAATATTGTTGCTTTCCTGCAGGACACCCACAATTGCTGACGGAACACATTGACCTGAAAAACATTCGACAATGCGAAGGATTGATCAAATGTAAAGTCTTGCCTCCCACGAAATTATACCATCCCGTTTTACCTTACCATTGCCAAGGAAAACTTATGTTTCCTTTGTGCCGTACTTGTGCCGAAACGTCTAACCAAGACCAACCTTGTCAGCGCACCCAAGAAGAACGTGCCTTGACGGGAACCTGGGTCAGCGTAGAATTGTTTAAAGCTCTGGACTTGGGATACCAACTATTAGAAGTGTACGAAATTTATCACTTTCCCAAGACAGAACAGTACCACAAGGGCGACGAGACTCACAAAGGCATTTTCGCAGACTACGTGAATGCCTTTTTGAAACTGAAACAAGAAGCCAGTAGCTATCCTTCCTGGTGCCACACTACCGAAGGCCAAAAGAAATTCAAAGAGAAGTACTGGGAGCAGGAAGGCATCACTTTAGACCACGTGGAGAAAAACGAAGGAGGGCGATCGTTTGCCAAAGTGATATTGAATTGCTTGTGGTGTAAAATGGCACAACGGCCGTGTTTACCCAAGACAGAGTATTTGTCCGATCCTTTCCGCTACTTCCAGATGATTCACGACAAAACCAAATACATGAAACACGTGGACGTCCTTCGTGAGGACTTGCTCTTAGTCAATTACGAAGAAGAACTGGACTTTGTAGAAGCCGACGAATTTGGCAATGTCATCATTGCGGCTTACGTGACAGCCCATGCTCGATTAAAACTATACGAAGCGTTACACCAATTAGGAGATCGTGTGCTGTAATTTGACACGGACAGTTGCATCTACATTGATCGCCTGGGTCAATAGCACCCTAAAATCGAAGGAGACCATTTAGGAGCCTGGACGGACGAGCATCCCGAGGACAAGATTCTAAGTTTTGCTAGTGGCGGTCCTAAAAATTACGGCTACGAATACCGACACCCACAAGGAGAAGTGCACACGGAGTGTAAAGTGAAAGGATTGACTCTCAATTATCGCACCAGTCGAATGTTGAACTTTGGCGTCTTGAAAGAAGCCTTGCAGTCTGGACAGGATGGAAACTTTAAAGTGACCACTTACGAACCGCACAAGATTGTACGTTTACCCACACACCAAATCGTCAATCGACCCTTGGACAAAGTCTATCAAATCGTGTACCAGAAGCGAGTGCGGATTCCAAATCACTTTACTTTACCTTACGGACACACTGGTATAAAAAAATGGTTCCAAGATGATAGCTACCAACAAGAAGGATGACACAGGAAGAATCAAGCGAGAGACCCACTGAGAACTCCAAATTTAAACCATACCATTTTCCTGTCTTCAAGCCTGACTATTGTAATTGTGCCAGTCGATTGGAAACGTTTCAAAACTGGCCAACGGATAGGGAAGCATTACCTACTGCGAATGTTTTGGCTAGAACAGGATTTGTCTACTTGGGACCTGAGACTGGATTGGGATACGAAGTACAGTGTTTCAGTTGTGATCTGAAGTTGCGTATGGATGTATGCATTTATAAAGATTCAGCTAATCTGGTTCATACTCAATGGTCTCCGCACTGTCCTTACCTTTCTATGGCCTTTCCACCCATCACACTACGGTTCAGGTATGACAGTACCTTAGAGAAGGTAGTATCGTTGTCCAAGAAGAAAGAAAAGGAAGACTTCCAAAACTAGACATAAAAAGGAAAAGATGTACAAGCTCGGACTTCATTACGACTAGTATAAAAAGGGACAACGTCCAAGACCAATAGTTCATTTGTAACTTCCAACGCCAAGCGAGAAAGATGAAAACTTTGAAACAGACCACATCATTCAAGTTCGGTGATTCTCAAGTGGAGTGCGATGCTGTGCCTTGCGATGGGCAGGGATGCCGTAAATTGTGACCTCAGCGATTCAGTACCACATCATGGGAGCTTTGTTATGACTACTACTAGTACCATACCTACCATGGAAAGTGATGCTGTGCGTGTCAAACCTGACGGATGCGAAAGCGATGCCACTCGTCTTCGTACACCTTTTCACTTTATTTGTGGATGTCATCCTCTACAGGAAACTATGCGTCTACCATCCTGCGGATGTCATCCAACCCTGAGTAAACTCCTGCGGATTTCACCGTACCCTCATTGAAATGAACCTGTGAAAGACGAATATTCCTTTCCTGTACGTTTGCCTGAATGTGACTTTGAAAGTCGATTCCAAACCTTCCAAGAAAATGGCCAAAATATGTGGGAGGACCTACCCTCGAAGAATTAGCCAGAGCCGGATTTATCTACTAGGGAGAGATGGATAAAGTCAAGTGCTTCAGTTGTGGCGTGTCACTTCACGAGTGGGAACATAAAGATTCTGCTGACTTGGAACATGCTCGATGGTCTCCTCACTGTCACTACCTACCTTTAGTGGGACCTAGTCATTGAAGTGGACCACCATGTCGTTTAAAACACCAGCTTGGCTAGGAGTCAAACGTTGGACAATATCTAGACAAGTATTTAAACCCCATGTAAAAAATAATATTCAACTATTACCAATCAAATTGCAAGAGAAGATCTGCAAGGAAATTTGGCAGGGACTTGCGAAAGCAAAATCTCAATGGGTGACTGAGGAACTTTTATGTCGAGAAATTCAGAAGAGGAAAGTGACAAAAGTCAACAATCAAGTCAGATTTCTCTGGATCAAGACTTTGTTCTTCCTAATATTTCGCTTTAGACCATTTACATCAGAAGATTTTATTACCATTCTTGGCCGTTACCCTTAATGGTTGTGGTCAGAAATTACTCACTACGTCTGTCACTTTTGCTCTAGAAGTGTTTGACTGATAGGATCATGGATACTTTACAAGAGAAAATTCGTGGTTTACCTGTGGAGTTGAGAGAACGCATTTACCGAGAGTTGGTCAAGATACAAGTGAAATGCAAAGAACAATTGCATCCGTTACGTCACCAATGTTTAAACCACTGGTACCTAAATGCTATTTTTAGGATTGATTCTGATGAAAGTGTTCCAGTGGTCAGACATTGATCAACTACCCGTGGGCAAGAAGTATTGGTGTGTTATTACTAATTCTCTTTACTACCAGGTACACTTACTGCAACAAATTCTAGAAGAAGAGTTAAAGAGTTACCAAAATCTTTTACACAATGTAAACTTAGTTCAAGAGGAAACTTCTGAACGGTGTGTGATGTGCAAGTTAGTGACTAAATATTTTGGATACGTCGACGGAATACGACCACTTCTGTGCAGAAAGTACACTTATTGCCTCCGACAAAAAGAGGTATAAAAACGTTCTACCATGCCACGACCTTTATCATTTGTGATGCAACAGATTCCGTGGAAGAAAATCAATGACAATATTCAAACAGTTTAGGATTACCATTGCATTTTACAAGAACTGTGTCCATTGAATTCGGGTCGACGTGTGGTGTGTCTTAGTGACTTGCTTTCTCGGATTTCGTTTACCAGCTGATTCCTTGTGGACTCTTTATGAACAGTACTTGCCGCTCAAAAAAAAAAAAAAAACATGAAAGTGGTCCCTTTAAACATCCTGCTGAACGTTCAAAGATGTTCCCTCCAAGAAGTGCACACCGTCACCATCGCCGTTCTCCTGTGCAAAAAGGAAAAGGAAAACGAAAAAGACAGTCACGTCATTCGAAAAAAACGTTTAGCCAAGCATCGACGTCACCCCCCAGAAAAGACACACTCGTCCAAAGAGACGCCACCAAAGGGGAGGATATTTTGACAGGGAGAACATAGCTACCATAATCAGTCTAGCCCGTAAAGCCGGCTATAAGTTAAAAAAATAAGATTAAAGGACGCATGTCGAGCAATGAACTTCAGTGTATGTAGTGCACCAAAAGATGTCCCCTCATCGTCGTTATCCTGTCCAGAAAGGAAAAAGAAAAAGACAGTCTCTTCATCCAAAAAAGCGCTTAGCCAAACATAGACGTTACCCCCAGAAAAGACACACTCGTCCAAAGAAAAAGAGGAGCCAATAAAAAGGAAGTTTATTTGGCGATTTTGGAAAACAAATCGTTACCTTTATGACGAAGCGATAGTCCTAAAAAATGATAAAAGGCCGTGTACCAAGTCGTCGACGTTAGTGTATTTTTGGTGTGTTCCTCGTCGCCAATCAACAAACACAGATGTCACCCCCCAGAAACCATACCTATTCTACCTGTAAAGGAAAGAAAAGGAAAGGACTGCCTCCTCGTTTAGCCAAACATTGGGACATGTTGTCCGTCCTATCCAAAGACCCTTCACCCATGCGAAAACAAATGATTCAAACTGCCTCCAAAGACGTCATCGATACCGTTTGCGAATGTTGTCTGAATGTCTTGAAAGGAACGATACCTTTGTCTTCACATCAGAAAATATGCTTAGCCAAGCATCGACACGTTCTTCGCCAAATCGTCCAAAAGAAAATACCCATTCGTCAAAAGAAAAAGATCTTGGTACAACGCGGAGGATTTGTGCACCTGTTGTTAGCACCCTTGTTGAAAGCCACAATGGTACCCATTATTACAGGACTCATGGCGGGAGCTGCTTCACAAGGAATAGGTAAAAATATGTAAGATCAAGAAGATGAAAGGGACCTCCGTGGTCCAAAAGATCTCAGACGTGACCTTTAGAATCTGATGGAATGACGAAAACTGACTTTAGTGCCTTACAAACGATGGACGGAATACCATCGTTGGCAAGAACAACGGACCCCACATTTACCTCCCAATCCTCATTTGACCGAGATGTTCCAGTTACAACACGAATTTCAATCGTTGATCGATCGCAGCGATTTGTCAGGAACGGAAAAGTCACAAAGGTACGGTCAACTGTTGCAACGACTGCAATTATTTCACCAGAAAGCTTTAGATGAAACAGCTCTACCAACTCTGAAAGATTTTAAAGCTCTGATGAAAAGTCCATCACCAACACCACCCTCAGAGGTCAAGACAGACGCAGCCCCACGGATGCCTGAGGAAGAAGAGGCACGAGAGGTCTTTCAAACACCGGCAGCAGCTCCCATCCCTAGTAAGATTGCAGCGTCCTTGTTGACACCTTTCCCTACACCTCAACGAGAAGAAATTAAAGCCTGTGTTAAAAAGATGATGTCCACTCCTCCTACTACAGAAGTCAACATGAAAGAAGGGAAACCAGAAGTGAAAAAAGAACAGAAGACCAAAGCCATCCCATTACTACCACCAATTCCAAAAGTACCTTCGACTTCTACTCCCGTGGTACATCGGACACGTAAAGCCGTTTCCAAATCACCCCCTCACCCCATCCAAACTACTATTAGTGAAGAGTGGATCACTTATTAAAAATGGAGAGGGTGTTAGCCAGCATTTACTACGATCCATCCCATCCTGCAGGATACAGAGGAGTTCAGAAATTTTATCGTGCTGCCCAAAATCGACTGAAAAGTGTCCGTTTACCTCAAGTGCAACAATGGTTACAAGAACAAGCCACGTACACCTCACACAAGCCCATTCGACAAAAAGTTTCCAGAAGTCACACATGAGTGGAGGGTATTGATCATCAATGGCAAGCCGATTTAGCCGATGTCTCTCATTTAGCCACCTACAATCGTGGCTACAAATATTTGTTTTGTGTCATAGAAGTCTTTTCCAAATTTGCTTGGGTCGTGCCATTGACTACCAAATCGAGCAGTGAGTTAGTGCGAGCCCTCCAACTGGTGTTGAAACAAAGATGTCGTCACCCTCTTCGATGGCAAACCAACAAGGGAACCGAATTTCTGAACCGAGCTTTCCAAAAAGGATTAAAGAAACGTGACATTCATTTTTCACCACCGAGAATCCCGAAACCAAAGCCAGCATCGTGGAACGTTTTCAACGCACTTTGAAAGAACGCATGTGGAAATATGTTACGCATCAACACACTCTCAAGTACATCGACGTCTTACCGCAACTAGTCCAATCGTACAACCAATTTTACCATCGGAGGATCGCCATCGCCCCAGGAAGTGACTCCCGACAACGAAGTGACCGTTTTCGAGTACCTGTTTGGTACGTCCCCGACGGTGACTGTCCCCAAGAAATGTGGAATGTTGGCAGTAGGAGATTGTGTGCGTATTGGCAAAACCAAACGCACTTTCGACAAAGGTTACTTATGCAACTGGACCACCGAATTGTTTCGTGTCACTGAACGAGTGCATGGTCGTCATCCTCCCGTCTATAAATTGGAAGACATGAACGGGGAAGTGTTAAAAGGAACGTTTTACTTGCCCGAATTACAACGTGTGACCAAAGCAGAAGACGAAGTGTACGAGATCGAAAGCATTCTCGATCGAAGAACTCGTAAAGTAGGAAAACGTCGTGTCAAAGAAGTCAAAGTACATTGGAAAGGATATCCGTCGAGTTTTGTCTCTTGGATCGACGCTTCGCAAATTATCGACTATAAAAAGAAATGACCATCATGACCTTCAACACACCCTCAGCTACTGCAGTGACTACTCCTTCGCCCAGTTTTTCTCTGCAAGATTACAAAAGCAACCTTTGTGGGTGTGGTGTGGAGAACGTGTGCCTAATACGCAAATCGTCTTTTTCTGCCAAATCTTTGTAAAGTATTGTGTCACCGGTGCTGCCATTGCCAATTTGAGTTTGCAACAAGGAGACAAACAATTGTGGACCATTTTACTCAGCAGTTGCATCGGTTACCTTCTTCCCAATCCAGCCCTGAAATATTCCTCTAACAGGAACAACAACGGGAGCCTTGCGTCCAACGTCAGTCACCCTTCCAACAGTCACCATCTAAACCCTCTTTTAGACACTTCTCTAACCTCCAGTGTCCCCTCGGACACTAGAACTCTAGAATTATGAACAACCAATTTTACTTAACGTTACCCAGTGACAGTTCCATGGAGGTGTTTTCCAAAAACACTTTGTGCTGTTTCACGGCCAAATTACCTCAGGCCATCCAATTGGATCACGACAATTTGGAAGTGCGTTCAGTGGCAATGATTCACCCTACACAAATCCTCAATATCCTTCCAAATCAAAACAATTTTACGGTGGAAGTTCATGACGAGCAAGTGCAACAAAACTTGGATGAACGCGCAGTTGCAGTTGACTCTATGAAAACACAACGCCCCATACCTAAACGGTTCACCTATATGTTGACCATTCCTGCAGGATATTATTTTAGTGGCCAACATCCGGTGAACACCATTGCTACCAAGTTCAATAACGTGTTTGCCAAAACCTTGGAGAAAACCAAACAAAGTGTCAAGATCGAGTACCACAAAATAGCTCGTCCTCTACTGATCAAATTTTCAGAGGACAATGTATTGGCCATTACATTTTGTACTGAATTGTTTGAGATTTTGGGTGGAGACCCCAAGTTCAACAGGGGTGGACATATACCAGCCACTACTGGCAACTTTGATTTTACGAAATATTTTCGATGCCCTGTAGAAATTAACCAAGAACTGAATTTGATCTTTGTGCACTCTGATGTGGTGGAGTACAACATAGTGGGAAACACCTCCGTTCCGTTACTCCGTGTCATTCCTTTCAAAGTGGATTCTGCCACGTCCGCTGATGAGGAAAGTGGAAACACCTATCACGTTCACCGTGAATTTGTACATCCTTACTATTTGCCCGTCAGTAAGTCGTATTTCGACACTGTCAACATTACTATAAAAGGAGATCTGGGACAAAATATTCCATTCACCAAAGGGAAAGTCACAGTGAAACTCCATTTTCGAAAACGATTACTCTAACCCATGGGCAGTCATGTATCCTGTGCACCAAGGAGTCGCTCGACAACGAGGACATGGTTTAGGAGATATGCTAAAATCGGCCTTTCGTTCGGTGGCTCCCGTGTTGAAACCGATGGTGACACTGGGATTGCATGCCTTGAAAGATGCTGCGTTGACGCAAGGCAAAGAATTTTTCCAGAATGTCATCATCGACAAACAAAACCCCAAAGAAGCTTTCTTGAGACCAGGCAAACATGTCTTGCTTCAAACAAGCAAAGACATTTTGGGCCGACGAGAAACTTCTATAAATGCCTCGGACGCTGTCGAGTCAGGCATTCCTTTTTCCCTGACACCACAGCAAGGACAAGGCAGAAAAAGACGACGAAGGCACCCCTTCAGAGGACTTCACGCTGTCAGAGCTAGAAAAACTAAGAAAAGAAGAACCGCCAGAGACTTAGACGTTTTTGATTATTGAAAAATTACAGAGAGAAAATGATGCACCGAGAGTCTTGCGTTTGTTCCACGTCGGAACTGGATCTGTTTGCCATGCAACCCACCATGATGACAATGTAAGCATCCCAATGGGTCGAATTTCATCCCATCTCCTCTTTGACATATTCAGCTCCCATTGAGTTTGAAATCAAAGGGCAGCCCAGAGATTACGTCGTTCTGAATAGCAGTTACTTGTATCTGAAACTCAAAGTGATCAAAACGGACAATACCAATCCGGGAGCCGATGATAGAGTAGTTCCCGTCAACAATTTCATGCATTCCTTGTTCAGCGAAGTGGATTTGTA
>JAECUM010085172.1:0-10371 GCA_016617855.1 Megalonaias nervosa | reverse complement strand
TATATATATTCAAATAATAATGTAAAGTAAGAACTCTTCTAGATGAATCCCTTATGGAGGTTACAGTTACTTAATTCTACTATGTATTATGAAGCATCCGTATCTAAACGGTGTTTCATTCGTTCATTTTCTATGACAAAGTTAGTCATATTGTTCTCATACATGAGACTCCTATATAGATCTAGACTTGCCATAATACAGGTCGAGAAAACTACTTTGTCTTTATCGTACAAATATCAGCTTTATTCATCTTTGTCTATCATAGCAGTTGAATTACTTTCCCAAAATCAAACGTTGACTCCTAACCTTTATTTTTATAACATTGAAAACTATACAAATTCCTGATATTCTCACAGAATGTTGTTGTCAGTTGGGATTTCAGATCTTGGCAATTTCACTAGAATGGGTGAATTATATATTGGGATTTTGCTAAAAGCAATAGGAAAACAAAAATAAAGGTGCGAACAGCTGTATAAAACATTTAGAGCGAGACCAATCAGAAAATGCGTAATAATTAGTACACTACTAACTTCAAGAGCTGAGATACTTTTATATGTATTGCCGGTACACTAATATTGTGAACGCACCATATAGCTGACATTTATTCCGCTCATGCTCATTACATAATTCTGAACGAAGATCCAATCCAGTTTTGCTATGCTAGGTATTTTACGGCAATGCAAGCTAAGTTATTTAATACCGACTGTAAAGAGCTTTGCCCCTGGGACACACTAGTGGTACTGACTCCGGAAAGGTAAACAGTGAGCCACTGCGGCACCTAATTTCTTCCCAAATATTTATATATTAACAAAATAATAATAATAATAATAATAATAATAATAATAATAATAATAATAATAATAATGAGACTTTGTATAGCGCCTAATCTTTAGAAGCTCTTTGCGCTTTACAACATTTGACAAAACTTAAAAAAGATATATATAATGATATGATTACAAAAATAAAAACAAACAGCACGAAATTAGAAAACAGAAAACGTGCTGTAAATATTTAAGGTAAGGAAACATTATTACGTCTTTAAGTCTGTTCTTGCATTTGAAATAGGTGAGTTGTAAGAGCGCTCTTGAATGAGATCACTGTGTCTTTGTGTCTAAGTTCAGTGGGCAATTAGTTCCACCGTGCTGGGCGCTGGTATGCAAAAGATCGTAATGGAATGTAAACAATTACATAAGATACTGTGGGTTTCAGGTCTTGCACGAGTGTCAATGCTAAATTAAATGTATCGAAGGAATTGAATTATTAAGGACTCTTAAATCATTTAAAATCATCTCAAATTAACTATGGTATTACATGTAAATACCCATGCTGCTCAGTAAGGACCTTAAAAATAATATAAAAAATTCTTTAAATTACATTCCCCAATATTATACATTGTCGTGCCATAAGTCGTTATGTCATTGGGTGTTATGTTATGAAACTAGTGTAATATTGGAAAATATGATATGAGTACATTATATATATATATATATAAGTATATATATATATATATAGGTATATATATATATATATATATATATATATATATATATATATATATATATATATATATATATATATGACAATAGCTAAGTATTAGATTCATATACTTAAGGCAGATTACACACATAAATGAAACAACAAAAGTATCTGCATGGACTTTGTAATTATTCTTAACGACACCAGACGGTTTCTTTCAAGCGCTAATATGTGACACCATGAGTTTAAAATTGATGAAACAGATCACAGGTTCGGAATCATGTCATTACGTGATCGCATATCAATTTCAAATAGTTTCAAATCAAAGTTTAGTGATAATGCCATTCTAGAGGAAGATAATATACCATATCATTCGACCGCTGTTGACGATAACTGTAGAGTTTGAAAGCAGTTAGTAGTATTCATTACAAACAGTTTAGCGGCATCATTCTAATAGTCGTTTATATCAAACAATCGTATAACTGGAATTTATGATGCACCGATGTTCCATTTATGTTCTATTAGGGAAACAACATTGATTATTGTTTATTTTGCCATACAGAGAAAGAAAAATGGTTTGAAACTCATTTATTCTGCCGTTGATTTAAGTTTCCTTTTCGAATTTTTATTCGTCACAATCTAAGGTTACTGACATCCAAAATATGAATAATAAAACTGCCGTCTTCTAGAGATCAGCTAATCGTCGGAATTGTTTCACTTTCACCCGACCTCCACCCCACCCCACCCCCGGTTGACTGAGGCATGTGTCTTAAAAATGGCTACGAATCGTATTAAAGAATCCTTATGTCAACCTCAGGCAAGCACATATTTATCAGAAAACAGAGTTCCACCAATCAAAAGCTAATACTTCATACTCTGTGACTTCAACATGAATTGTCGACTGCCAGCAAAGTAACACTGGATTAGATTTTTATGTTCTTTTTGTTTTAAATAAAGAACATAATTCTCAAAACTCAGCGTTTTTTCCACTGTGATATCAATGTTTCACAATTCTGTCCTTCGTTCGAGGAGTGTTTTTTCCAAATTATATCTCAGATATACTTTGTAGTTAATCTATTCCAATGTCGATTCCCACTCGCACGTTGTTAGTGGCAATCGTCAGGCAAAATACAATTTGAGCAAATCACACATTCTCTTTCCCTAACTAATATGCCCCCTGTCCTCCTGATGGCTAACTTACAAATCCTGAGTGTCTCAAACTTAAGACTCGCAAACTCCATGGATGAATGGAGTCCAATTTGTATGGTCAGTCTCTCGACATTCTGAGCACAGAAGAAATAAGGATGCTACCAACCACAAGCAATGCTAGCTTTACATATATTCGAGAATTTCCTTCCATCAGTATAAAATATTTCAGCGTGTTTCATAAAGCAGTTCCGCCTATCATGCAAGAAACTGCCATTTAATGCGAATACGTAATGTTGGAAGCAATCACAGCACAGGCGACAAACAAATTGCAAATTCTTCTCTACGTTTGTACATGGTTAATACGATGTAATATATGTAAAAGGATGTTTGTAACTCGCATTTATGTAGATTTAGAACAGTGTAAATAAACATGTCTTAATTTATTCATTTAGTATAAGAAACTGAACACTACACAAAACAGAGTTCATTTTAAAGACTGGAAATCAGCTACAGCGTAATGTAAGTCTTTGAATTTTGAACTGATATATGTATCTGGTTCTCAGTAAATTGCCGTTATCTTAACTATGAAAGAAATACACTTCAAAATATTATATATCTGCCCATAATAATGTGAATTTCCTCCGTTTATGCATTTGATTGTCATGAGGTGTATTGTCTTCACATATGGGTCTATATATTCGATGTTTGTTTCAACTACGGAATCCACGAAAACTGGCACCAGGATAACAATAATCAATTCAGTAAAATATGTCTTACCAGTCTGTAGATAATCGTTTGACATTTGCAAAGGATTTCTTGCTATGCTGCAAACTATTTATAGCATGTGGTTGATGGATTAGTATTCAGAGAGAGAGAGAGAGAGAGAGAGAGAGAGAGAGAGAGAGAGAGAGAGAGAGAGAGAGAGAGAGAGAGAGAGAGAGAGAGAGAGAGAGAGAGATAATAGATGTGGTATGTTATGGTTAGGCGTAAGGAATTCGCGGATGTGCGTGCAAATATTTTCAGCGAAACATAAATGACGCATTCCATACGTTTATAATGATTTCAAAGGTCCCTCAACTTTAGGTAAAAATCATCATCGTGACTGTGCTTTTCTGATGTGAAGAGATGCAGGTTGAAACGATGAAGTTCGTCCAGTAAGATATATAAACAACATTTGGCAACGTCGAAAGGTAAAAGTTTGTAATTTTACTGACCTACACAAACTCTTTTAAAATACAACATAATATTTACAGATTACATAGATTACCACTAGAAAGTTTTCCATAATCTTCAGCGGTCAAAATGATTGGGTCCTATAAAATGTTGGCCTTTGCAACAGGCATAACATACATAAAATACTAAGAAACATTCCTATCTGGTAAGAAAGCTGAGGTACCATAATGAGTTGATGGAAACCAAATTTTTGCAAATCATTGGTAATAAAAGCCAGCTTGAGAAACTATTAATATTGTTCACCATAGAAGCCACTGCGACTGTTATGCATGCAGCTAATTAGTTTTAAAGAAGCCATATGCAACGTCCTCCACAGCGTGAGCCTGAATAAGGGACGTTTCAAGCCACACCTTATAATGCTGCTGTTGTAGGGTTTAACACCATTTTTTCAGCACATTATAGGCTATATAAGAAAGGCCAGTATAATTGGTGGAGGGAGAACACTAGAAAACCCCGCGACGAAACACCGACCCACTGGAAGTTACTTGCAAATATTCTCACGTACCCACATTGGCCGAACCCGAGATTCGAACCCAAACAGGCAGAGTTGAGATGGCAGTGATCTGAAACAGTGAGCACATTAGACCACACGCCACCCACACGTCTCACCCGTAATGTAAATAAGGTTAAGCACAGGTTGTGAGCTGTAGGGTGCTTTGCTTATTCTAATGACTACTCATTGACATGTTTCCGAATGTAGCCTAAAACAGTAAAAATGTCTAGGCATAAATATTACACTTTTGCATTTGAATAAACAAATGTTTTCCAACTATCATCTGCACCTGATGCGTAATTAAATTGAGTGAGTTTTTTTAAGACCTGGAGTAAGAATAGTATAATACAAATTGAAAAATGTTTTATTCTACTGAGATTCGAACCAGTGTCTACACATGCCGATTATCGTGTGTGACCAACCACACATTCTAAAACAAGGATGCCACAAATTCGCTGATATAGATATTCTTGCGTAGAAGATACACTCACGTATCCACACAGTAATTAATTATTTTATGCTGAACCATGGGTTTGATATGGATGAATTGGAAATATTTTTATATCAAATTATAATATAATATTGACAGTTCTTTCATACGAATATACTCGTAAGGAAACAAAAAAAAAACCTTCTCTCAGATTGTTCACAAATGAGAAATAATACATTAAGTACTCATTGAAACATCTGCTACTACGAAATATTCGCCTTCTGTCTAAACTTGTCGAGGTTTATCTTTACTACCAAATATTCATTTTTAGTCTCAGTATTATCCTCTAAAAGACATTCATACTTACCTGTAATGTGTCAGAAAATTACATGTACATATGCCATTTGTAAACATATACGAAAATGTGTATAAGACCTAAAAATAATTGAGAAAATTTTAAAACTGTAGTATAGAGTTACATCCCCGACATATTTCTCTCACTCACCCAATTGTTTGCATCAATAATAATATGACCAGTTTAGAAATTAAAGAGATTATTTTTAAAACGACATATTCGCTACTGCGGAAAGCGGAAAAATGGCTGAACAAGAGCTTGGTTGTTGTAACAAGTGTTGTCAGTAATATAAAGAATATTAAATTTCAACCAATCTGCTTAGGATGCGACAACATTGTAGACAGAGAGACTGATATCATTCCGGTCGAAGACATACATTCCAAAGCAAATATTATTTGATTTGCTTTGGCAGTTTAAGGTACATCAACACAAGTAATTTATATAATGACCAGACAACTGGAGTAGCGTGCCTGTCTAAGGACGCGCCACTGTAGCCAACCCGTCACTAGTCCAACAAACCAATTACTGAGGCTCCGGGAGCCCCTGCCTCCACTGGTCACTTCTTACGACCAATTTGATTAAAATCAGATATACGCTGTCCTACGTGAATATCTAATAGCGACGCTTAGGGGTCATGTTTTGCGAACCTGTGTTATTACCATAATCGCTAATTTTATCAACCAATCAGATGAAGTCTTATATCTTCGCATCTGTAGACTGAGCAGTGTGGACGAAGAGCATGAATGTGTAAAGAACGAATTGATTCAATGTCAGATTTTTGAAAGCTGCATTTACATTGGCTTAATTCAAAGGTCACATGACCCTTAAGCGATCATTGTCAGATCTTCATATAGGAACGCTTAGATGGGATTTTAATCAGATTGTTCTTACTACAAGCGGTAAGACGAATTAGGCCAACTCTAAATGAGCTAGCCAAAAATGACAAGCAGACATTACTCTACAAAAAGCAAACTTACACATAATATGTTGATAATTAACCTTTAGATGTTGGTAATTAACCTTTAGAATGTTTTGGGCACAAAATGTTACATTTTTGTAGCATAAACTAATCATGATCATTGATACCTAAATGCTCATTAATGAAAGTTGAGAAAGAATTCGGCTATATTAGTAAAAATGAATATTAGATCTTTTACGCGACGTATTCACATTTCGATCAAGTATTGATTATCCTATAATATTAAGAAGATTTCAAAGGTTCTCGTCGATTTAATTTGTACATTTGTGCTCTAGAACTTGACCAGTTAGGTTATACATGTCTTACTTCCATGGACTAGAAGAAAGCAACACCCTTCCCAAAACCAAAAAGCCACAAGAAGCGGAAAGAAAATGCAATATCTTTTTAAAAGTAGTAGTAACAGTAGTAATACTAGTAGCATGCGATACTAAGCGAAAGAATAATGGTCGTTGAATAATGACTTTAAGGGATCATCTGAGTCAGGCTAAAATTAACCTGACACCAAAGTGCGTAGATTTTATTACTTATGCAGTCTTTAATGTATTAATGTGACTAGTGTTACGTATATGTAATTAAATTGCTTATGTGTTAGTTTTAAAATTCTTTTTATTTTATTTTTATTTCATTACATTTTATTGTAATGATTATTTTCACGGGATTCGATATTTTTATTTTTTTTCAGTAATTCTGTTGATCTAAAACGTAAAAGGTGTTACATTAGCATTATTTTTAGCTCACTCTGGTACACCATTTTGTAAACACTGCGCGAAAACGATTAGCTATTGCCAAAGTCATTTCAGCCTACGTGTTAGTCTGAATAAACAATGTTTATTTTTAAATTTATTTCAGAGTGAGAATCTGGTTCTTAGATAGGGCTGTTCTTGCTACGTGACAAATTTTATCTTTTCTATTACGTTATTCAAGTGTTAAGAGACCACGTGACCTATCACGCAAGAACGGGATGATATTTTAGTTGGGTTTAATACCCTGTCTGAGAGCTTTTCAGTCAGTTGCATTTTAAACCTTGAGGGCTCGGGAGGTTTCAATTGTTGAAGCCAGATTGTTTTTGAAGTTCATTTGCTTTTGGAATTTAATAATTTCTTCCCTCGAAAACCAAACGAGTGTACTTTTTTTATAAAAATCCTGGGAGACAGAAATTCAGTGGAAATTTATTCTGGAGTTATACGGAAACAAAAACTGTGATTCAATTGAGGAATTGTTGCCATTTGCACAAATTTAGAGGCACTGGCTGCGTTACTGGTTTAGAAATTAGAAATTAGTGCTTGAATGATGGACTACTATAGTATTAATGTTGCTAACTGAGCAACATAACACTGGTACCGTAGTCATACTATGTAAGATGTCGCCCCTGATATGTATAGTGGGATTAGGGGTGGTCATTGTCTTACTTCCTAAACAAACCGTGCCAGTGGCCTAGTGGTTACAGCGTCTGTCTTGAATGCGGGAGATCGTGGGTTCGAACCCCGGCCGAGTCATACCAAAGACTTTTAAAAATGGTACTGGTAGCTGCCTCGCCTAGCACTCAGCATTAAGAAGTTAGTGCTAGCACTTGTTGGCCTGGTATCAGGATAATGTGATTGCAGTGCCGGTCTTAAGCTGGTTGGACCGATTTTAAATTCAATATCATATAAAGGTTTTTAAGTTCAATATCATATAAAACTTGTTTGAAAGTTTATTTTCAAATATCTTGTTCACAGGGGGCTCGACAAAATGATCCAAATCGGGCCGCACGTTTTCTAAGGCCAGTGCTGTGTGACTGGGTGGGACAAGATGTTACATGTATGTGGCATGATGCCCCAGATATGTATCATAGCCAGACAGAGTGTCATGTACAGCGAAACATTTTCTGTCTAATGTCTTTTATATAACCGATATATAGTTTACTTAGCTTCAACAAATATGATGATGAAACTATATGCAAATATACATGATGGTTCACCATTTTCACATATCTGATAGGTCAGATCATAGCAAGATATAAGACACATATCAGGTCTTGTTACCTTGTTATTGCGTGTCAAAGTTTCTGCGTTCTTTTAGAGAATGAGTTGGGGAGTAATTCAAGACCAGTTTTGCCTCTATGTCATTATGTTGCAGAAGCTGTGCGAAGATTGTGTGTGCACCAGAGGTTTGCCTATCACTAATTCCGATTACTGTGATGCACGTCTTGATATATATTAGGGACCCTGACTTGGTTTTGAGAAATATGTTATTTCGGAGTTCCAGATGATGCACTTGCCAACAAATACCAACGTATTTGGAAGAAACCTTTCCTTATATTTTTGCTGCATTCTTGTGTGTATTTTGAATGATATACTGCTACATATCTAACGCTGCACAATCTAAATAGCATTTGTTACATTTTGTCGATACTGTGAGAGTTAATCGACTCTGTTAATTAAATGGCGATCGGCCAAGACAAGAACTAGAAACGTCCGAACTTATTTGGCAAGGGCATGTCTTTGTCCGTTGAATGTCACATTGGGGGCAGTGAAATACAGACTGGATGAACACAATCTAGAATGCTCATTCAGAAAAAAAAAATAGAAAATACGTTCAAACCAAAATTTAAAACAATCACATTTGAATGTAAAATTTAATTGAGAGAACATGGATATATGTTTGGAAAAATGCAAAATTCAAAATACGTTTTCCAATGGCAAGGTTTGATCAAATGGTGAAGCAGTGAATGATGAACCATCTGTAAGTCACTATGCAGGAAAAGTTAATAGACTTCTATTTGATCGTTTGGGAAACCAACACTTGACGTTGACAACAAATTGCAAAGTACGATTTTTCTGAATGATATTCATTACGTTAATAAAAGATTTACAGAGACAGTTATTACTGCTATAACTAATTTAGAACGTGTTTGTCCTTACCCTTCGACGTATATATATATATATATATATATATATATATATATATATATATATATATATATAGTAGTTAGAGTATATATATATATATATATATATATATATATATATATATATATATATATATATATATATATATATATATATATATATATATAATTCATTGAGGTTTGAGACATATTTTGTTTTAGTTATACTGTTATAAGATTTGAACCTGGGTCTATTTGTTGCTGCATCAATTGTCTAGCGTACACCCTTGACCATGAACGTATTAACACAAAGGCACTGAGATGAATGTTCCTGCGAAACTCATTTGTGATAAGAAAAAGATAAAAGTAGTATTTTGAACTCTTCCTTGTGCTTATTTGCAGATACTGATAATAATATAAATATATCTTAATTTGTGTCATAGGAATCCCGAATGACTATATTTGAGGAGAGTACACTTACAGGGTCGATAACTTTCGGCCGTGCGTGCATGGGAATATGGTGGTTGGTGGGTGCAAATAAAGCAATTGGTGCCGTAAACCACAGACCCATATTCTAATCTCAACAGGGACGAATTAACACAAAATCTCGCTAACTTCTATGATACATATCTGGTGAAACATAATTCACACTCACAAAGATAAGAAAATGTTTTATCCGTAGATCATAGTGCTGAAAAGTTTGCTGTTTTATCAAATAGATCTATTGCTTTATTGTAAGGTCATAATGGAATTATACTTTTACATGCTTTTCAAATACGGAACGCTCGCAAAATACATAATGTAGTTTACTCTTTTGATATAATTTATTTTAAATGGCCATTCTTACACTAATCTCTGTTAAACTTGTTTCAAAGGCAGTCACGTTGTTTCTGGATCAAGCGGTGATATGCTTTACAAATAAAAATATGCTCGTTTAAGCAAGCATGTCAGCTGTACGTCAACAGTCTTTTATAAGGCTAATTTGTAAGATGTGGTCGTCCGATCGTGATAATTTATTAATAACAATTAGTTTTATTTAGACGTAAATATGACGATACATAAAATTAATTTGGTTAAATCTTTTGACTGTGATGAATTGTTACTCATCTACTGCCTTGGAATGAAGTTTATAAAAATTTAATTAATGAAGATTAATTTCCATTTCCTTGTAGTAGCCAAAGGCACTAAATTAATGTATTAGTTTTTTAAAAAAATTAGTGCACGGAATATCAAATGTCCATTTCAAAGACAAAATTCATGGCAACTTTACCTGCTTCGAATAAGATTGCCCTATCTCGTTAGCCCATAGACGCCTATTTATATTTCTAGTTTCAGCAACAATTTCGCTTTGAAAAAGACTACATTATGATTGTGCTTTTCGTAGGCC
>JAECUM010085159.1:0-12745 GCA_016617855.1 Megalonaias nervosa | reverse complement strand
ATTACATTTTATTGTAATGATAATTTTCATTGGATTTGAATATCTTTTCGGAAAATTGGCTTGATCCGATTTGATTATAAGTTACTTCAGCACTTTTTAGTTCACAGATTTTGAAAAGATCGAGTGAAGACGATTGGCTATTCTCAAGGTCATTTGCGGCTCACGTGTTAGCTGAATTGCAACAGCCTTTCTTTTTTTATTTTTTCCAGTGTGAAAATTTGATTTTTAGATAGGGCTATTCTAGCTACGTGAGAATTGTCATTTTGTTATTGCGCTGTTCAAGTTAGAAATCACGTAGCCTGTCACGCGAACTACCATGTGATCAAACATCGAGGCTTAAGACAGCCATTTACTACTAGATCTATTGAGTCTTATGTTAAACCTTGAGGGCTCAAGAGGTTTTTATTGTTGAAGCCAGAAGTTTTTGAAGTTCATCTGTTTTTGGGGAATTTATTAATTTATTCTCTAGAAGACTAAACAAGTGTACATTCTTATAAAAAGTTCTGGGACAAAGAAATTCAGTGGAAATTTATTCTGGAGTTTAATGGTAACATTATAAACTGTGATTCAACGAGGATCTGTTACCATCGGTACAGACATCATCTGACGTCATCGTCTCCATATTGGAATTTCATCGAGATTCAAACCTGGATTCAATTAGAACTGTTTAGTGATAGGACTTATATTTTCAATTTTAGGATTAATTTTTGGATTATATTCACAAACAGTAAGTCCTATTTCTTATTTTTATATTGTTTTCTAGGGAAATAAATTATTTTGTTAAAATATACAAAGCTTGTTGGCTTCACTCTTTTCTCTTGTTATTTCTGTACGAGCCTACACGTAACACTAGTAAAAAGAAAGTCTCTTGTTGACTCACAGAAATATTATTCCAGGTTTGAATTCAGTATAAATTTCAGTGAATGTCTTCAGCCAAGAATTTTATCAGAGCACTTTTGTATTTCCAGAGAACATAATCACTTGAATTCAATAATTTGAAGAAAATAAATTTCAGCCCAAACTGGTCACAACATAATTCAACTTAAAGTGCTCGATGTTAAGCATGACTTTACCAGTCACAAGATAATATAGTTCTCTGCTTGACCTCAGGTCACAATTATCATTTTCTAAAAAGAACCATTACCTAATGGAAAATAACCTTCTTGAGTGATCTAATAAGCCGTGTTTATTTACAACACAATAGCCTACAAAATTCGCTTAGGAATCTCCAAAACCCTTACCCCGCTCAACATATTTACTCCTTCTTTGTTTACCTGAATAATAATCCTGATAATAAGCTCATGCACATAGAGAATAATGAAGCTATTAATAGTTGTTTCCATAAATTAAATGAAATAAAACAATTAAAAAGACAATCAGGTCAAGCAGAAATGAACTCAAATTTGGACAAGGTCAAGTCCAGCAACCAATATTATATTACAATAACATGTAATGAAATAAAAAAATTTAAAACTAACAGACAAAAAATTAAAATTAAATATACATAACAGTCGTCGGCGATCAAAATAACCACTTTTATAGTATTCAAGTGTATTTCATATGTATCCTATTAAATGTCAAACGATGTTCCCTTGATAGCAAGTAATGTGACATACTACATATTCAAATTCGATTAATTCAACGGCGTAGACGTTTCTAACAGATCAGTCAAAGTATTAGATATTTTTGAAGATATTGACGGTACCAATGTCATTGTTTTTTCCTTTCTTCTCAAAAGAATGCATCTAGTGGATATTTGGAGGCTTGCTACATACGAAATGTAAGTATTGTTAGAACTATGTCGTAATAATACAGGCAAAACTTCTTCCAAGCGCAAAAACGTGAGTCATTCTATTGAATCTTTTAAACATTTATAGATCCTCTCATATTTCTTAATCTGTTCAGTCGTTTAGGGATGCGAGTGGTTAACAGAACTAAAGTCATTGCTACTACCAAATCTTGTCATTTATTTTGGAAACTGTCATCTCGAGAGCAAAAGGTCCTGGAATAATCATTTTTAATGAACTTTATCCAGGTATACGTGATTTCCTTTATATAACGTGATGTTTACAATTTGCAAATACGAAACATTTCCTCTAAGTGTCCAGTACGCATCATATACTATCTCAGTAATGGTAGATAATACCGTTTTATCGTTTTTCTTTCGTCTTTAATGCATGTAGTTTTATTTGTTCAATATTTATTTGATAATAACATTTCCTAAGTAGATGATCATGAAAGATAAATATGCAGTATAAGGGATTTTATATTTTACAATACAAAAGCGACATATGTACAAACGTTAATATAGAGACGATAGTTTATTTAGGCGGAATATCAAATATCATAATTTGCAATTGTAAAAAGAGTGGAATGGAATGTACTTATATTGCATTTGATGTGCGGAACATGGTGAGCAAATTATTTCTTAAATCTGGTACTGGTAACTATAGTTTAGTTTCGTACTGATCAAAGTATGAGCTGGTGAAGTTTATTCACTGCAAAACTTGAAGAAAATGCAATTAGTATATTGCTACACCACATTCGTATTGTCTCTACATACAGTAACCTGCTATGTTTTTATTAAAACATGCGAGCATATGAGTCATTGAAATAAAGAGTAAATACAATTCAGCTGAGACGGATTAGTCTTGAATAAAGTCATGCTTGGTGCAATCTTTTTTTCAAGGTTTCAACATGTTGATTATAACCTGTTAGATAAATATAGCTTTCTTACGTTGTTATAAACAGGATTAGGATAGTTGCATATTGTGTTACTTCTATTTTCTTTTATATCAGATGCGTTATGATGAATGTGGTGCCTAAATTTATATGTATATGCATAGAGTAATGTAGCTAAATAAGGGATTAATACTGAAATATATTTGTATTATATCAGGTTGATGATGGATACATAACACATGTACCAAATGAAAATGTGAGTATAAGTATGGATTTACCTTGTGATTATTAAAGGTTAATTTACGGAACACCCCAAGTTAAATCAGATTGCAAGTAAAGTTGTTGATAATGGCTAATATTTATTTTTTTTGTTTTGTATTGTAGGGTTTAACGCCAATTTTAAGACATCATAATATATATTTGCTGTAAGAAGTCCCCGGTAAGAACAATATATTTACTAGGAAATTTGCGATACACCATGAAAGCACTTGAGTTACGCAAGCTAATTTAATCATATTATAGATGACATCTACGTCGTGCGACATTATAAATGGCATATTTGGAAATCATGCAACCAACGTATATCTAACTTTACCTAAAATTCAACTAGCTTTTTCGTGTTCCTAGAAATATGACGATACTGTTAATTACTATTTGATGTACATCTTATTTTAGAACTTCTCAAATTAGTCGAATAGATTTTTATCCCTGCAGGAAATAATCATACACTTTAATCCAAATGGATATCTGGTCGACGAACACGGTTATCTCAGGCTCTTTGACGAGAACCAAGTAGAATTGATTCAGGTAAATGTGAATTTTGCAAGAAAAAATACCTTTACGATATTTAGGAACTCAGAATGTTTGGTAACACAGATGTCTCATATTGAATTACATAAATTTATGTTCTTATTAGTACTCATCTGTTTCGCAGATACTTGATGTTATTTTTTGTACTGCATTCTGGATGCGAGCGAGCCATTTTTCCTTGCTTTGCATTCAAAGAGCCGTCCGTAAAATTATTTCTCTGCCGATAAGAGCGAATCCCTTCACTTTCATGTAGTCCCTAACTTGGTAGGTAATTAATGTCACAAAGAGTATGATCTAATATCCTACCCCTTTTCTTTTTCTGAGTCTTTCTGAACTTTCGAGGATGCCTGGCCAGTTCACTGTACTTTGCTGTTTCTTATTACTTACGGGAGACACTAGAGTCCGTCAGTACGTATGCATCTATGACGAAGAAGAGATTAATCTCATTGTCAACCGGTACTATGTCCGACTTCCTGTGCTGTATTCTTTCTTTTACGAAGATATTGAAATTACATAGGACTGTTCTTTCATGCTTCCTCTGGCTTTTAATAAGAGTTTCACGGTTTGCTTTTAGACCCGTATTTCATAGCTCCTGTGCACGTACCAATCTAATTATTGTCTCCCACATTTGTACTTTTGCAAATAATACGCAACGGTGATAAATCTTTATTTATACATGTACTTTCAACTTTCTGACCTCGACATCGTTGTGCTGAGTTGATATTGTCAATGAGCATTCTTCATCACTTTCACTAACCTCGTTCCCAGGTACCTCTTATGCGCGCCATAATCAAAGCTTTTAATGATTCTTCCGATAATCTTCCTGGGAAGCAACAAACAATGTACACAAGTTGTTATATGCACCGCACAAAGAATAAGCTTTGTTGCCTGTATCCATGACTTCCAAGTTGTTTTTTCAAATCCACGTTGCTAGTGTATGCTTGGTGATAGAGTCTACCTAACTATTTGTCCTTGCGACTGTATTAGCTAAATTTGAGCCTCGTAATTTTCGCTCACACACCAAACATATTGTGTGATTTTATTCTCCCCTTCACGCGTGATGCTATTTTTTACCATAACCCTTCGTAACATTTTCTTTTCGGTCCATTATTTTAATCATTAATTGTTAGAGAAATGTATGTTTCTGTCTTTTTCAGCGTACAGCCACGCATTTGTTGAATCCGAATTCCTTACATGTTAGCAGTAGCAATTCCTATTGTCCAGATCAGATGATTCTTTAAGACTATTGTTACGCATAGCGTTTCAGATGGTGCAAGAACAATATGTGATAAATCTTTATAGTTGTGTTCCAGACATTTTATCCTGTCGATTGTTGCATTAGCACGGCCGCGAGGCAGTTGTAGTATTGGTTGTAGCAGTTGGTGTTATTGTTGTAGTGTACATTACTTTTTATTTTGTTGTTGTTGCTACCGATGTTTATGCCGATGCTGGTCTTTGTTAACTGTATGCTCAACATAACGCAAGAAAATATTTATTGTCCCTGATTTTTCATTGTGATCAGGGGAAGATAATTATTGTGGGTGTTAAACTGATCTCGACATTAACAAAATGTACATATGCAATTAGGTACATGTCTCTGTGACTGACATTCACTACCATATATTTGCAATGCATGTGAATTATTATTATGTGAATGACTGACAGCAAAGCAGACATAACTTCAATGTTACTTTGATCAGATATTTTATTTTTCCAAACCAATCTAGGGTGAACCACATCATGTGCCATTACCCACCAAGAAGGTAGTAATATGCGTTCAAAAAGTAAGTTCCCTTTATTACATAGTGCAATTGGAATTTTCCGGATAGCGTTTTAGCAGAGTCTTAAACCCGGTTATTGAGTAACAAACTAGTCACGAAGAGCATGTGAGTATGGCAGCAGACGTGGTTCAATGACTTTAAAGTATCTTACTTTGTCTGCGCCTGATGTAAAATGCGATGAGCAGAATGAACTTAAAATAATCCGGGTCGTGAACAAACGTGCTAGAGGAATTCAAACAGAAAAATGTAACAAATACTGTTCAAATCCGTCTTAACAAGACCTGAATATTATATCTGGCGTGTCTTAGTAACGGCTTCGCTCTAGAAAATTTAAATGCATATTTTGACGATAAAACAAAATATAAAAAAAATATTTGTTTATCTTGCAAATGTTTTGCCTGAAGATTTTCAGCAAATTTCTTAAACACTGAATAAGATCTTAATCAATTTTTTAACACTGTCTTTAGTATGCCTTAGAAATATGAACCTGAATATTGACAAATACAATTTTATTTCATGTTGCAAATCGTGCATGCAAATATTGTTCCTTGTCAGTCCTTTTAATCGTTTAAAGCTCTACATTTTTATTAATACAATCTTGTCATAGGGAGAGTATGAAGGTTTGAAGAGGAAATATGTCCAGATGAAAATATGCATCGTTGTCTTGGTTGGCCTATTTCTTCTCGCACTTTGTGCATTTTTGCTGTCATGGTTTTGCATTCTGTCCTGCAAAGGTATGTTATGGGATACTAAGTGTATGTATCTCTTTCATCCGTATATGAAGGCACAATATTTCCTAAGCATAACGCACGGATAAATAAATGTTGTAATTTATTTTGAACACTGTATCAAGACTTTTGAGGCTTTTAGGAGACTATTTTCGCCACTTATTGCTGTCTATATGTTAATTTAAAATGTTCCTGCCAACAGTATATTGCGTTTCTATTGGATAGAGAACTGTTTCATAGTTTAGGTAGTGTAGTCAGATAGTTTTGGATAATGATTTCTTCTTTTTCTTCTTGTTTTCAGACCAAGAGTGTCCAAATCGTAAGTGTCATATGAAATACCATTGAAATTTAATACATAACATTAATAATATCCCACACCATAGTCTTCTTCCCATTCAACAGTGTGTTACCATGGCCGATATAAGTTAGTCTATACAAGTGCACAAGAATACCGCTTCATGTCAATCAGATTCATATCACAACAAGCTTACTGGATAAAGAGGTATACTATCATATATAGAGGAGACAAATAATCTGCAATTATAAAAAGAGGCCGCAATAATTAAATTCAAGTTAAATGGATATCAAGTATAAATTGATTCATTACATCTTTCAGTCAACTAATGTATTATATATTAACTTCGGATCACATCTGGAACAATCTCAGTAATGATAGCAAACGATAATTATTAGCAGCAAATGGGTAGTAAGCTCGTTTGCATCTGCAGACGTACGTAATGAGTTTTAATTACTATCGTGCCTCATTATCATTTCAGCGGAAAACGCACACTTAAGTTTACTCCATGTTGCCTATTAATACATGCGTCTAATTTTTTATTTTTATTTTCTCGGGGGGGGGGGCGACACAGGCACATATCTCCCCCTTTATAATAATTTATAAGCTCCTTGAATACATCACGATTGCATTTCACTCAGCAGAATTGTTGTTGTTTTATTTACCATGACTTTTTCTCGGATAAAATGCTTTGATCAATAAGAAGTTACGTGACATTACACCATCCTTTACTTTCATCTTTAACTTCAGATTTTGCTTGCCCTTTTAAATACACGCTTTCACTGGGTGAAACTGCTTCAATCATCTGTGTTCTCCCGAAGCTTGTCAACTACACCAGCCTTGTTGTTGATCAACACAAAACCAGAGTCAGAAATCAAGACAAAAGGTTATTGCAAGTGGATGACGTATATCAGCAAGACCCCGTAAGCACTGACTCAGGAAGAATATCGACCAGGATGACAGGATCACAGAAATCTATATCCATTTTGATTGACATACATGGCACACATTGCGATGATCACGGATATATATTGATTAATATTTCTGGTGGATTGGCTTTGACCATCGTGATTGAAGTCACCGGTAATAATATGCATCATTTTGTCATGTATCGTGATATTAGCAAGACTAAACAATGTATTTGTTTCTAATGCCTTTTAGGCAAAACCTGTGATTTTATGTAGGCAATATAACGGAAACTCTCAGATATGTTATCGGGCTCAACACTTATTGAATATTCCTACCAATTTATTTAATGTATGCATTGTGTTACATTAAAGGATTCTAAATCACGCAGTAGGGCTTGTAAAAATGTAATTCCAAGCCTGCAAATTAAGTTCAGCAAGCTTGTCACTGATCAATAAGATTCAAAGGTTTGTTACTCTTCATAGTCTGGGAGACAATGTACAGCTCCTTTAATCCTTGTTTAAGAATATGTTCCTGTCATTTAGGATATCGATCTACAATACAAATGGTATATAATTTGTGTGTGATTTGGATTTTTTAAAGTAGCTTTAACAATGTTTCAGTCATTTCGCTACGATGTCTGCAGTGTGGCAGTTTATAGTGATATCTAGCACTGGGGCATCATGCCGCAGACATGTAGTATTATGTTCCACCCAGTCACATTATCCTGACACCAGGCCGACCAGTCCTAACACTAATCTCTTAATGCTGAGCGCCAAGCGAGGCAGCTGTTAGTACCATTTTTGTAAGATTTTAGTATGACTCGGACGGAGATCGAACCCACGACCTCCCGCATCCGAGGCTGACGTCCTAACCACTAGGCCACCAGAGCGGTCAGGTAGATAATTTAATTTATTCCGTAATTATATTAAGTAGAAATGTTCACAAATAAATTATATAATACATAACATTATTATGATGTATTTCAATAAAAATTCATTAATCTTAGTAAAGTAGAAACGCACATTTGCATACCGTATAATGTCCATGATCATGTAAATTTAGATACTTTAAATAGCTTCGAATTTGATTTCAGCGTCGTACACACCATGTCCCCAAAGAGTCCTATTCCAATGGAATACGATCGAGTGGATAAACTGCTCTACCTGTATCGGTAATACAACGTGGAACGTGACTTGGTATCGTGAAGGCAACGCTAGTTACATTCCAGATCTGGAAAATTTCGTGTCCTTCATAGATGGATCGAACACTAGAATGGTGCCCAAGGTAGAGTTTGCTTTAGGTGTTATTCACTTCAAACTTTTGAACCAACGGGTCTTTTGCTCCGACGGTGGAATGTACATCGCCGCAATTAACGTTGATCATACAGTATTCACCTTTACAATTAAGGTGGATGTAAAGGGTGAGTATTTCTCGTTTTTAAATGCTGCAAAGAGCAGTATATTTGCATGGAGATGCCATGAATTACGACATTGATGAGTGTACATTTGAAAGCAAACAAGTCATAACCATATTAGCCTTAGCTTGGATTCAACACATACAAGTTAGAGACGATTAGAACATTTTACGATGTCTCCTTTGATGAAGTCTTCACAAATAATTTCTGAATTACAATATGACTGTAAAATATTAGAATTGCATTTCTTTATGTATGTATATATATATATATATATATATATGTTATGCTATTAGAGCATGGTTAAGGCATAAGGTTATGGCGCGGCGTTGGCGTTGGCTTTCCTTTATGTTGCAACTGATACGTATACAGGATGAATTTATATCAGTGATTTGTATTAATTATTGTCTTGTTTATTTCAAACAATATGATCTATAGCCTTCCCAATTAAAGCTATATAATAAAACGTTGTGAATTTAATTATATTGTTTGGCCCAGATCGGAATGTCTGCCTGATTTACAACAAGGACACAACCTTCAACTTCATGGACCATAGTTTGACTTCTACAGTTAATGACTAACGAACAATCCTTGATTAGTGGCAACTATATGATAGCATGTATCCATAAAGTGCTTTACTCCACCTAAGCAAAAGCAAGGATATAGTACCAACAAAACGTTCAGTTCTAAAACTGTAGACATGAATTGCATACAAATATAGAAAGGCGACCCCTTCCAATAAATGTAAAATTTAAGTTGAAGATAAATTATGAAAGGCAAAAACTAAAATTTTATGCCATGTAAAATGACAATACTTATAACTAACATTTGTTGTACCAGTCGCATTCCGTTAAAAGCCTGAAATTGTCTCAGTTTCTTCAAGTAGATAACATCAATATACATCCGTGACACAGTATGGAAATAGAGGCACTCGACAAGAATGCGTTCCACTGTCAGTGGACGCTGGCATAGTGCACACCCCAGTCGACCTTCCACCTTCAGAAGAATGAGGCTGGTATATGTATCCGATAGACTATCGGCGCAATACCATTTAATCTCTCATATTGGTTCTATCCGAGGGATACACTCTCCAGAAATGGGTTTGATATGTTTAAGTTTGTTTGTGAAGATTTTATTACACATAGTTTGCTAAGTATGGCTAGCATAATCATTTATACAGTATTTGAAATCAGTATATGGACTGTTCCATTCGCAAACGGGCGTTTGCATGGCAGCTAACATGCTTTTTCTGTCCTCTCATTAACGAGCTAACGTCACTAGTAGGCAAGAAACAGTGCAGGACCGTTTTCTCAGATTGTGCGAGAACATCATGTTTTGTAATATCTGGGATTTTAACTAGCTGTAAGATTTAAGACCCAGCAAGACTTTTTCGAACGGTTACAATCTATTTCAAAGCTTTGAACATGACCGTACTTTCGGCTGGAACAAAAATAAATAATTATCAGGCAATGAGATCCGGTTGTTGGCTTGTGGTGTTCCAATGGCACCTCCAAATTTTTCTCGACGTTTCTCACAGTATGTATGCCTGGTTGTATGATTATGATAGTGTTATGTGTAGGCTCGTACAAAAATAACAAGAGAAAAGAGTGAAGCCAACAAGCTTTGTATATTTTGACAAAATAATTTATTTCCCTAGACAACAATGTAAAAATTTGAAATAGGACTTACGGTTTGTGAATATAATCCAAAATTTAATCCTAAGATTGAAAAATACAAGTCCTATCACTAAACAGTTCTAACAAAATCCGAGTTCGAATCTCGATGAAATTCCAATATGGAGGTGATGACGTCAGATGAGACAGTTGTACGGGTGGTAACAGATCCTCGATTGAATGACAGTTCATGTTTAGGTATAACTCCAGAATAAATTTCCACTTAATTTCTTTGTCCCAGAACATTTTATAAAAAAGATACACTTGTTTGGTTTTCTAGAGAATAAATTATTAAATTCCAAAACCAAATGAACTTCAAACTGGCAACAACAATTAGAAATCTCTTGAGCCCTCAAGGTTTAAATGCAACTGAAGAAATTTAATACCAATTGGCTGTTTTAAGCCTCGATTTTAGGTCACATGGTACTCCACATGATAGGCTGCGTGATTTACTAATTTGAACATTGCAATAAAATCAATAAAATAAAATGCCATTTGTCACGTATGCAAGAATAGCCCTATCTAAGTACCAAATTCTTACACTGAAAATATATAAAATAGAAAGGCTGTTTATAATCCAGTTAACACTCGGGCCGAAATGACATTGGAAATAGCCAATCGTTAACACTCGATGTTTACAAATCTATGAACCAGGGTGAACTGAAAATAGTGCTAATGTAACACCTTTTGCGTTCTATACAAACAGAATTTACTTGAAAAAATAATCATTACAATAAATGTAATGAAACAAAAATAAAATAAAAAAGAATTTTAAAGCAAACACACAAGCAATTTAATTACATATACGTAACATAAGAAGTAAAGATTTCTTTGAAGTTATTCCGGAAAAGGGGAGGAATAATTCAGGAATATTTGAATTCGAAAACAGCATATATTGTTTTGGGAGGTTTTGATAACTACGAAGTTGTCTTGAGAATTTTTACAATACACACAACTATCAACACGCTTATCCCAATGGATTCTACAAGTTAATTTCATTTTTCGTTTAATTAGCATAAAAATGACAGATAAGCATGAGTAAGCACAACTGATTGTTGCAAGATGCCTTATTATAATAATTAAACTCCAAAGACCTGTTAAATTTGCCCATTAAAACCTGTTTTAGTCAGAAACGGACATTAAAGCACATTTTTTATTCAGGCCTAAATGATTACTTTGATGAACATCGAAAATTCCTTCTTATGAGTTCATTACCAACGGTAGGTAACACAACATAATTGTCTATTATGGAGTTAAATAATCTTTGTAATCGTTTCTTATTCCAGGTTTCGTGGAATCATGTAATGGAATGTGGGAAATAAAGCTTATAGACATGATAAGAAAAACATGTAGCATTTGCATTAGTGAAACTGAAGACGCTTTTAACATCAGCATATTCCAAGACAGTCTCGACATTTCTAAGTCATCTTCAGTACAGTTATTGCAAGGAGAATCAAAGATAACCAAATTCAGAGATTACTTGACGATTGAAACATATATAGATGCTGGTGTGTTAAATGCGTTATTTAGATGGTCACGAGTGCAATGCATCGACAGTGGGTTTTACCGACTAGAGGCGATAGGCAGATATGGAACGATCCAGCGAAATATTTCAGTTACTGTAGACGGTATTTGCTTATAGATTTCGCTTACATTTATTTATTCATTTTCATGAATTGTAATGTTTGTCTACCTGAACAAGAGTCGCAAAAGAGTTATACAAAGAAAGCAAACGAACAAATATGCTTACGATGTTCCTTTAAAATATAATTCAAATATAATTAAATTAGCATCTGAATCATGCTGATTGAACGCCGTTTAAACGCCATCGTAAAAATATGAGTAAATTGCTATAAGAATAACTCTCAAATAAAAATATGAATCTCTGTAATATAATCGAACAAAAAACACTTCCGCTTCATTTCGGATGCAAAAAAATCAAGAAAGAATAATTGCTTTTTTACCATAATAAGAATAATATAAGTGCAAATTAGTCGTTGCAGATCCAAGATAACGTTTTAAATTATTACATGAGATGTGAAATCAAGGCTTTTTAAAATACCATATATAATTTAGAAGATTATTTAATCTTTCTACAGAACTAGCTTTCCTTAAAATTCCTAAGATTGTACAAGAAAATGATGTTAGTGGTGGATTTGCCGAAGGATTCAACTTAACTTTGAATTGCACCGTAGAAAACATCGGCTGCAAGAAACGAGAGATCTTTCTATCCTTACGTGACAGAAACACAACCTCCGATTGCAGAAACATAGCACTGGGCGCTGCCAACATCAACGAGAGCTATGCATGCTCTTTGGCGTGGACGGAGTTTAATATATCACGCGACTTCAACGGTACATCCTTCTACTGTGGATACAACTATACACACTATAATGAAACACTTCTCATATTCCGAAATGAAATAAAAGTATTTGTTATCCCAGGTGAGTAAA
>JAECUM010085155.1:0-13164 GCA_016617855.1 Megalonaias nervosa | reverse complement strand
ATATATATCAAAGCCCGAAAATTAGGGGGTTCTCCACCTATATTCTTGAAACGTTAATTTTTACATATATATTTTCCAATTTCAAATTCTTTTTTATTGTTCAAGCTATCAACGGGACATACTTTTATGCAAACAAACATGTTGTAATTGTCATCAATTGTGTCTTTATTCAGCTGATCGTACACGCGACAAGTCGCTATCCATCGAAGTTTCGCCTGTGTTTCGGGAAAGGAATACATCTAATTCCTCCATTTAGATGATCTGGATATTGACTGTCAGAATTACAAGATTTCTTTTCACCGTTATCGATCGAGAAATCAACAAATCATTGCAAAATTTGTAAATACTTATCATAATCAATTCAATACTGCTACAGGCAGCTTGTCGGAGGAAAATGGCGGACTTAAGCAATGCCTGGAGGTGTGTCTAATTTGCGCTCGCTGATTGGTTAATTGATCCAGCGTGATTGACAAGTGGCGATAGGTCAATTCTATCATAAAGGTCAAGGTAGTACTCGATTTATATATGAAATCCGTAACTCAGTTATCGTTTAAGATAATGTGTGGAAAGTTTTAATCCTGGCGTATCATAAATGGAAATTGTGTTGCATTCCACGTTCTAAGTACTTTGCCATGGCCCGGGTTATAGAATGATCACTTTCTTCTGATGTAGAAGATGTAACTCTAATATATTGTTACATGATGATATTAATCTTGATGCAGTTTTATTTAATGCCTCCATATTGTGTGATTTCTCACTTGTTTTATTCCAACCTCAAGGTCAACTGCATCGGTGTTCTATTGACTTCTGCACACGAACACATATAAACAAGATTTCAACTCATATGATATTATATGATATTTTGAGAATAAGCTCCTCTCTCTTGGAATTTTCATCTACCTTCTGGATATGATTCCATATGGTTATGTAGTTGAGAATGCATATCAGAGAAGGTCACGAAACCGTGCAATTTTTCCCTAGGATTTCTGTTTAAAAACCACTTTACACAAGCTAGTAAGACACAAATGTTGATCTGAACAACTTCCTGATCTCAAGATTTGATGAATTTAGCAATGAATATGATAGGGTTTCAACTGCTAGGAACCTCACAGAGGACAAGACGTGACGCATACATTATTATACATTAGTTTTTTTTTCATTCGTTCTACATGAACTTAAGGTTCAAAAGAAGATTCATTTATGCAGATGTTGAATACACTAATAAGGAAGGAAAGAAATGACATTATTTTACTTGTAATTTGCAACTAGACTGGACATATATTTTGATTATTTTAATGAACTAAAGAAAAGAAAGAAAGGACCTTAATTATCTTTTGTCATACATTGCACGAATATTTTAAGGCATGCTCTACAAATATTCCCGGGTTTTTTTTTTTTTTGGCTTTCCCATGGTGCCTTCAGCCTCCATAGCAACCAGATGGGAAACATATATATCACGATATGACTTCTTTTTTTTTTTCATGTTTCTACGTAAGTTGTATCTATGTAGGCCTTGAAAGTGATTTTCAGGTTGGTTGCAACCAGATGGAATCCAATCACTATTATCTTTGGCTTTAAGTCTAATGTGAACGTGGCGAACGATCTCATGTCCTCCCGTGTCTCTTGTTCTTGTTTGTTTTCTTCATGAACACCTCATACAATTAATATATCTCACACATTTCTCTTTTTTTTTTCCCGTAGCCCTCCTGCCCTGGATCATGTCTTTGAGATGGACCATGAGTAAAGGAACGTGTCATTTTAAAAACATATCCATTTTATATAAGTGGCTGGAATAGGATTCACTTTGTGTGTGTGTGTGTGTGTGTGTGTGTGTGTGTGTGTGTGTGTGTGTGTGTGTGTGTGTGTGTGTGTGTGTGTGTGTGTTTGTGTGTGTGTGATCTATTTATCCTTCGAGTCCGGGCCATAACTCCTTTACTGCTTCACCTATTGACATCAGATTTGCACTTCAGGGGAATCATGAGATGAAAATATGCTGTATATCAAAACTGGTTCACTGTAACCTACTTTCAACGGTTTATTTAAAACGTTCCCTAACAACTGTGTTAGGGGTCTTATTCCAGTACCATTGAATGCATTGCCAACAAGCCTACACTTAAGCTGTATCTTATGATGAACTAGTGTTGCACACCAAACCTGTGTTACTGTGGCCTACTTTCCAATATTTATTAAAAATTTCTTAAATTTTGCATAACACTGTGCAGGCTATAACACCTCAACTTTTATATAATTTCAGTGCCTCTTCGCCAATTGCGAGCAACTTACCATAACGGAGTATCGTTAAATTAAAGCATTTCACAGATTGGAATCGGGTCACTGTTGCCCATTTGCAAGCATTTTGAACACTAGAACTGTGTCTGTGTTCAGATTACAACGCGTTTACTATATTTCCGTCAGACGTGCATGGGAAGCGCATCTTGGAATTAACTGATATCAAGTGTCAGGACTCGGTTGTGCGATCTACTTTATACGGTTGATATGTACCACAAATAAAGACATTGATTGTATTAAACTGCAAAAGATGGAAAAATATCTCTAAACAATATAACTAAATAGTGCATCTAATGAAGTCTATAACTGCCTACGGTCCCGTGCTGACGTAATTCGCTTTCGATCTTGACGTGTTTTATATATATTTTTTAGATGAATAAAGGTTAACTTTATTAATTTGGACAGAAGTTCACCTTTCAAAAAACCATTTTTTTATTTCCATACCAATCTAAAGTAATTTGTGCTCAATGATCTTGATTTGTTTGCGATCTTGGGGTCCGTTCGCCATGTTATAAGCTCTCATGTGTTGATGTATTGCTAAATACCAACCTATCAATCATACAACAATGAAAAACAGCATATAGTCTACACGTATTTGGTTTAATAAATGTTTAGAAAGCTTTTTCTTGCAATTAGAATTTTACGAAATAGATAACTGAATTATATATGTGTTTGTTTAAGCAGGCATTATTGTATGTATAATCTGCAGATAGGTGCGTACGTAATTGTTGCTATTTCATGTGAGAAGAATGAAATAATCTTTCCATACAACCTAGCGCTCTTGGAACCTATGGGCTCCTGGTTAAAGGCAAACATTCATGAAAGACATAAACACAATTAAACAGTAGCGCACTAACGCGCGGGGGGGGGGGGGAAGTTGCCCCTGGCGCCAGAGGCCTTGGGGAGCGAAAACCGCGGGCGCCAGAGGTCCCGAGCCTCCAGATTCCCTTTGGACCTTCATAGTCACCCCGGGCGCCACATACCCTTAGTACGCCACTGCAATTAACACAGAAACAAAATTCAGAATATACAGACGTTTTGATTTATTATGATGTTTACTAGCAATCAGGATAGCAAGAAATTCTCCCCCCCCCTCCCGCGAAACTTAATTTTGGGGCCCCTCCTAATAAAATGTATGTTTGAAGTGAATTTAGGTCCAACACTACGTGTGGCCCACACCTCGCTTGGGTGAAATAAATTTATTTGAGGAAACAAGTAGAATTATGCATGAATTTTTTGCGTTTTTCTTTTCTTTCGTTGTTTTGTGTTTGTGTCTTTTATGAGTGTTTGCCTTTGAACAAAGGATACAATAATTCTCTAGCAACAACCAGCGTGATCAGTCGAAGACACACATTCATGGCGGGGAAAAAAAACCCAGCTGCTAATACTTTGCTTGCAATTTACTTACTTTTCAAGGTAATGCAAAATTACACAAATTAGACACTGAAAGATACAAAATATACGACCTTCATTATTCAGTTCACAAAGGGCGGTAACACAGTTGAACAGAACAGAACTTCGAGCCACTTCGTCCGGTTAAACCCAGACCTTTTACCGCTGTAACATCGTTTTAGGATACCAAACTCAATGTCATGTTGGTACATGAATTTTACTATCTCATGGTGAAGATTATATTGACATCTTCCATAAAAGTGACAGTGGATAAACAATAGGTATTGTACTGAATATGTCATAATTTGACCACTCTCGTCACAATTGACCACTCTCCGACTCTAGCGGCATGAGAATTATAATGCAGACCAAATCCATCTTACACTGAAAATAGTTACTTTGAAACAGTTCTTGTCTTACATATGAGTCAAGTTTCGTTTCAGCCAGTCCTTGCGTGACTTCGTGAGATCCACTACAAGTTAGAAAATAGTTTTATTCCAACCAACCCTTGAGTCTACTACAAATAAGAAAGTCCAGTGTCTCGCGAGAGTCTAACTGGGCGAGAGTAAATGCTTTGATTATGGCCAACTCACCGTATATGATTATGATACAGCTGTTGCAGTCAATTGCCGTGTAGTAGCTAGAAAGTAATTAAACAATGCTTACAAACTCTATACATTACGATGTGTATTAAACAGTTCTGAATATTAGCGGGTTGTTGAACAAAGTTCTTTATTAATGAACAGTACGTCAGCGTATCTTTTTATTAGTGAACAGTACATCAATGTATCCTTTTATTAGCGAACAGTACGTCAGTTTACAAAAGTAACTCCATGTTTCATCACCTGTGAGAATTTTACTCAAAGTCTCTAGTCATTCTTCATATCTGGCGAGTAATTTTGCCCAACTCAGATTATGATCAGGCCCGGCCCTAGGGCAAGGCGAACGAGGCAACCGCCTTCGGCCCCGCGCTTTCAGGGGCCCCGCGCTGCTGACGGAAATCAACTTCACAATGTAATTTTTTTGCTAGGGGCCCCTCTCATCGCTTGCTGCCTTGGGCCCCGCACATCCTAGGGCCATTTCTGATTATGATGGTCCGTCAAAGGCAGCAGGGAGGGTGAACAGACCACTTTTTAGAACAGTCCATTTGTGATAATAAAACTTCCTACGAAATGAACATACAAGCGTCAATAACGTTAAACCGAGACCATTAACCGGGTTGCTGTAAACCGATGCCACTACAGTGTTAGCGCATTTTTGTTATTTTTTTCTCTTGATGCTTGCGTGTCAAATATTTATGCGTCCTCGTTTACTGACCCGGGGCACTCACTGTTGGTCGTCGCCCTCCTTGCTGCTGTAGCGACAGGGTTAGATGGCGTAATTAAATCATTATTATATTAATAATAATGAGTGATTCCACTCTAGCCATGGAATATCGTACAGCTAAACTAGCTCGACAGCGACTTGAGGTAATTAACAAATATGTTCCCGTCCGTGATTCTGTCAAGCAGCAACTTCAACAGCATCAGGGAGCTCGAGTGGAATTTGCAGGAGTAGACAGCAGAATTATTTAAACCAGTTACAAAGGCTACAGAAGGTCTTCTTCCCACGTTAGAGCAAACGGCTAAACAACTGTGAAAATAGCAGAAAGAACTAAACAAACAAAAAAAATTCTACGAGCACTTCCAGCTGAAATAGCTGCTTCTCAACCACAACTACAAGAAGGAATACAATAATTACTTCAGGGTATTAACAAAGTTCATGAGGAGGTCGGCGATGTGAAAGATACTGTTGCATCAAAACCAAAACCAAAACCAAAACACCAGCCCGATTTACCGAAGAAGGTCGTAAACTACATCGAGAGAGAACTATAGCGGTTGCCGCAACAGGATATTCAGATCGTGATAAATTATTAGATCCAAACACCGCTAATGTTTCAGAGAAAAATTGGGTTCCTTTTGTATTTCGAAAGTCCCGTGGTATGTCTAGAACAACTGATAAATATAGGGATGAAGTTGCAAATTTTGTGAAATAAGTCGAAGAAATTAAAAGAGTGTCATAACCCGAAGATATATTATCCCCCGAAAAATCGCCATTCAGACCACCTCATATTGAGGAAGAAGAAACAACTGGAAGTGGTCTCGTCGCTCTTGGTACAGGTACCAGGGGAAGTGTTTTTATTACTCCATGCCCCAATAACGTCCTTGCCGATGTTGATAGACTTGAATTCTAATTGGCGGAAGACAAGCCCGTAATAATTCAACAGAAATCATTAATGAAGCAGCTGCTATTTGTCATAGATTATATTCACAGGCGGTATCATGGTCATTGATGAAATCGTTGATGATTACCTCAGTGATTGAAGCAATTAGATCAGTGACAAGAAAATAACGTGATTATACTGGTACGTGTAGGCTCGTACAAAAGTAACAAAAGAAAAGAGTGAAGCCAACAAGCTTTGTAAATTTAGCAAAATAATTTATTCCCTAGAAAACAAAGTAAAAATATGAAATAGGACTTACGGTTTGTGAACCTAATCCAAAATTAATCCTAGAAATCAAAAATATAAGTCCTATCACTAAATAGTTCTAATTGAATCCAAGTTCGAATTTTGATGAAGTTCCAAGATGGAAGGCGATGACGTCCTCTATAACCTGTTTAGGGATGATGTATCAACAGTTCCTTGTTGAGTCACCAAGAATATAATTCCGACTTTAGAATTCCGAATAATTTAGTAAATGTCTTTGTCCAAGAATTTCGATGAAGAAGAGTATTTTCCAGGGTGAATAAATTATTTTAAATTAAAAAAAAACTTAATTCAAATGGCAACAACAGGAATACCTTTCATTCTCAAGGTATTATTTACAACTGACTATAAAATCACTATGAACTAAGTTTTAACCCAACTAAAAACGCAATTTCAGACCCGCGTGATGGGTCACGTGGTCACTTACTGCAAGTCAATTATCATATACTCTAGTAAGCCTCAGCTAAAAACCAACGATTCCCACACTGAAAATGAATTTAAAAATAAAACGTTCATTCAACTAACACGCAGGCTAAGCATGACCTTGATTACAACTAATGATTTTCACTCATTGTTTACGAAATCTGAATCAAGATTAAGAACTAGGTCAGCTAAAAATACAATGAAGCAACACTTTTGCGTTCTAATCAGGCTAAAAGAACTGAACTGAATTTACTGGGAAAAACGTCAAATCCAGTAAAAATATTATCATTACAATAAAATGTAAAGAAACAAACATAAAATAAAAAGAAATTTGAAATTAACACACAAGTAATTAAATTACATATACGTAACAATACATAATTCTCAACGTAGACCTGTAATGGTCAGGGTGATAAATTCACGATTACCAACATATAAAGCGATCTACGGAGATGGACTCGGTGATGTTGTTAAGGGTCAGTTCAGAAGGATAGCCCTAAAAGCAATGCCGATTGCGAAGCAACTGGGAATGAAAGCTATTGACGTTGTTCGTGATAAAGATATTGGTGTTGTTGGCGATGTTGCTAGTAAAGCATTCTCAGCAATCAAGGATAGACTAGCACGATTACTACGACGAAAACCTCGGCCAGTAAAACTACAGCCAGTAAAACTGGCAAGAACCGAAGTTACGCCAGCAAATGTTAGTAAAATAATAAATCAAGCTGCGAATCAAAGACTAGCAGAGTTGGTTGGTGTACCCCTGCCACTGGTAGAATCAGAAAAAGAAAAAAATATAACTGCTATTCTAATGGCAGGAGGTGGTCTTCGTGTTAGACCATAGCAAGTAAAAATAATGTTCAAGTGTGTATCTGATCCCGCATTTGACATGGATGCGTCAGTCCTCAAAGATGAATCGGTACGTGATTATTAATATTATTCGTATGATGCACGAGAGCCAAATCAGCGTGGAAGAACTGAGCTGCAAGTTCAGGATAAAAGCAGATATTTCTTACCGCTGAAGCATTTACTGAAGCAGAAGGTGAAATTCTATAAAAACAAATGATACTGAATCTAGAGCTGATGTTAGAGTTGGTTTTGTTAATAATGGCATCATGGCGCTGTTCAACAGTGCCACGTATAGCATCGACGGAAGAAACATTGAATCATGCCTGGAAAAGGTCGACGTTGCCACGACGATATTGGGTCTAGCAAGATATTCCGATGATTATTCAAGATCAGCTAGTCCGTCAATGATGTTTGTGAAGGATACTACTGACCACCCTGACAACAGACAGTATAATATAAGACGACCAAGAAACTTCGTCGACAACGCTGACGCTAATATGTGGCCGGTGGTTCATGGTGTTAATCCAGGGTTCAACTTAGGATTCGCAGGACGTCGATCAATGCTGAAAGATGAACGACTAAGATTTTCATGTGCAATTCCATTGTCCCACATCTTCGGGTTCTGCAGGAATGTGAGAAAGGTTATCTTTGGTGCAAAGCATACAGTTGTACTTGCAAGAAAAGCTACTGACGATGATGCAAAGTGGCACCCTGTCGGTGATGCTGGAAAAGTAATACATATAAAACTTTCCTTGTGGATGCCAACAATGATACCATCACTCGCTGAAGAACAACGGCTGCTCTCTTTTATAGACTCAGGTGGTAAATCATCATTGTCATGGTTTACGATGACTACAGATAGTGTTCAAAGTACCACTACTGGTTTATTCACATGGCAGATGGCATCACGGCAAGGTGTCTCTACACCGCGACATATATTCATTGCTTTCCAAAATACTGCTGGAGCAAACTCACAATTACATAGCACAATGATATTTGACAAACCTGGTGTTACTGAAGTTACTGAGAATAAATGGACATCAAGAACCATCTGAAGAAGTGTTATTGAATTTTGAGAATAATCATGCTGCACGTGCATATCATTGTTTGAGGACATTCATGGGACGTGACCAGAACGTGATTCTGGTCAACAAATATCACATCTAGAGTTTACAACGCTGTATCCGATCTATCACTTCTCACTGGAACATATGGATTTATTTAGACAATCTGTTGTTGATATACACTTTTGAGCTCGTGTGGCAAGAGGAGCTATTGCTAATTACAGAGCAATCGCTGTTATACTTTCAGACAAAACAACGCTGCTTGAAGGTGTTGGTGGACGAATGAGAGTTATTGATGCCCCAGTGGAAAACGTAATTGGATCGCTTGCGATCCCGAGTGCACTATCAGTAATTAAATCGCTCATGATATTACAATGTCATATCATAATGTTAATGTTACTCTGACTCCAAGTCAGATTGAAAAGTTACAATCAGCATTAAAAAAGAATTCTGGAATAAAAAAATATCGCTGAAATCAGCAGCGTTGCAAGGTCCAAATAAACTATCCCTGACAGAATGTCAACTCAAGCACTTCAATGACGCCAAACGATCAAAGACCGGTGTTAGACTTGATATTTCTGCGGATGCAATTAAAGACACAGCCAAGACGGGAGGTATATTTTCACTTCTTGCAGCAATACCAGAGTTGATAGCCGCTGAAGCCCCAGCTCTTGCAAAGCAGCTGCACTTGGTGCTGTTGGAACTGCCGCTTGGATGGCATTAAAGAAATCAACAGGTCACGGACTAAAGACTTTCAAAAAAAGGGCGGGGTCTAAGACTGCCAGGAAGCCCTCATTGATGGTACGGTCGAGCCTCGAGCGGCTCAGGTTTGAGACTGCCCGGTACACTTCGCTGGACGCAAAGCGTTTTGAGCTTCCCATGTCCAATTTTGATTTACTTGATGCTGCTAAGAAATTAAACATAAAAAAATTCAGATGTGTTTTTATGTGTATCAATTACCAAACCAACCAAATCGTGTTGAAACCAGTATCATTAATCTCCATGGAAGTTCTGGTCCTTCCACCAACGGTGGAAGGGGTACTCATTGGGTTGCATATGCGGTTGACTCACGTGGAGTTCTTTATTTTGATTCATATGGGTTGGCGCCACCAAAAGAATTTTTAAAATATGTCAGCGGAATGCATAACACTCCGATCTGGTATTCAACATTACCAACACAGACAATAACTGATCCGCCAATATGTGGCCGTTAAGTACTCGCTGTACTTGATGCTGTGTCGTCATTGTCAGGGGCACCGCCTCATAAAGTCGTGCATGAGTATACCACCAGACAGCATCGTCGTCCAACGTTTTAAACAGGTCTTAGTTTAATATGCAACAATAGATATTTATGGAAGATCTGCTAAAGGCAAACCCCCAGGTGACTTATCCAAATATGCAACCATTGACGAGGTCAAGGATGAGCTCGCTAATCTTTCGCGTCTTGCAGATGTGGACCAAAATGAAATTGTTGTTTTGCAGGATCAGCAAGGACGGTTAAAGACGAGCAATATCCCGTTGACAGCTATTATTCTGTGGGTTCCAGGTGCGACCGAAGATAACTTAGTGGTGTTTGCAAAAACGGTAAAATTAAAAACTCAGAGGAATCAGTTCTAACACTCATGGGAGAGATTACTGGACGCATCAGAAGAACTGGAAACATTATGTATGGCGATCTAAACATGAGCAGAAATACAATTATCAATGTGAAAGAACCAAAATCAGACGATGATGTGGCAAAAAAAAAATACGTGGACAGTAATGATGCCACGATCAGAACTGAGATCATTAAATGCGTTGCTAAAATTGGCGATGCAATGACTGGTTCTCTCAATATGGGCGGAAACAACATTGCTAATTTGAGAGAACCAGAATCAAAAGATGACGCTGCAACGAAGAAATAAGTCGACAATAGCAACATCCCGATGATGACTTCGTTAATGACTATCAATGATAGAATGACCACGTTTAGATCTGAATATGCTAATCATATAAACCTGTTTACAAATTTTCGTAGAAACACAAATAAAACGATTAATGAATTTTTTGGGGAATCCAGTAGTCATCGATATTAAGCTCTCTGATATCAAAAAGATTACGATGGTGTAGTGTATACAGTAGCGTCTGGATCAACATTATGGACACCACTCAGTAAATCCATCATATACCACTGAGGTTACCGGTGTGTACAGGTTCTCAGTACTCGGCGTTAAAACATTTACAATATCTACCACAATTTCACGGCGTTATCCAGTTAGTGGATTTTCTGGATCTGTTTTAGCGATATTGGAGAAAAGCGACTAGGGAATATTCGTGGTGGAGCCCGAAGAAAAAGGTTTAGGCGTGTTGTACAATTGGTGTATTGAATTCGTCGCTAATACACCACCTACTTAGAGTGTTAGCAATCTACATAATGAACCAATCGCCCAACTGACGTTCGACGTTTCAGATACAAACAAGCATGTTTGTGGCAAACCGAACTGAAAAATATCATTGATGCGCGTACAGTAAAACAAACAAACAAACAAACAAAAAATACAACTATAATCGGAGCATTATCAGCCATATACATAATAGCACCAGTAATAGGAACTGGTGTTGTAGTTATAACTGGTGTTGCTGGTATTCTTAATATCATTGCAAAGAAGCTATCGTCGTGGGCGGCTGATAAATTACACGAATATACAACGTTGCTATCAGCGGCAACACAAGCACACGTCAAATTATCATCGCTGATATCATTAGGTCTCAGTGATGGAATAATATCAGACCAGAAATTGGCAGAAATGATTAAGGTGTACTATGAAGCAACTGGAAACCAATCACCTGACTGTCAAGGATTAGAATCCCCTTGACACAGTCAGGGCGGCAGACGCCGCCGACTCCGACAAAGATAGGTATTTTAGATCCCTGATTTAAATAATAATGTCGCAAGATCAATCCCTGATGGCATCGTGGCGATTACTAAAACAAATCATCGCTAATACAACACCACCAACAACCACAATGATATCAGCAAAGTCAACCAAGCCTGTTTGACGTTAACTTTCCAACGGCAATTCCGGCCAAGGAAATAGCTCTAGCACAATTGCGAGTATATTACAGCTGGCCAAATATTAGAGCAAAATCATTCGGTGGGTTGCAGGCAAATAATTCATTGGTATTTGCGCATAAAAATAAGTCTGATGGAACAACAGACTGGAATGTTGTGGGCATACATACAGGCAGTTATTAATCGACCAGATCAACAATGAGTTCCAGCGCAGAATCAAATTTATCACAGAAAAAGAATCCAAGATCGCTATCATGGTTTATGAGCCAATGTTATCTTTCGCGTTGGAAATATCGACACCTGGTACTCCAAATCAGGACTATGCAGATATATATATATATATATATATATGGCAAGTTATATATATATATATATATAGTGCGGGTATACATACAGGCGGCATATATATATATATAACTTACCCGATCGGAACTGTGTTAGGTAGATCGGAACTGTGTTAGGATGGCCAGACGTACAGCACCAGTACCTCCAGCACCACCGCACCCTCAACGATCTGATTAAATTTCAGACAAGCAAGCGTACTGGGGAAGTGCTCCAGATTATTATAAGAGTTCTCAGCTGTGGAGAGTAATAGAAGCTAATTCCTTTAGTGGTAAATACACTTCTAATGGAGTTAATATAACTCCGGACGGCAACCCTCTCCCCGTTAAAATTATATGGGTATATATCAACTCCGATGAGCCACATACCGAAGATGATAGCAAAGTATTATTTGATGAAATTAATTACGATCACAACGAATGAGCGACAAATTACGCCAGTCATTTACCCACTATATAAAACGAGTATTCTACCGTTAGCGATTATCTGAGGGAGGAAATCGTCAAGCAAATAGAGTACCCGAATCGCGTTGCATCGGACCTCGAGACTGCTCGTCAAAGTATTATGCGGGCGGTGATTGAAGAAAGAGGTAAATTTACTACGCATGATGGCATTATATATTCATATAAACAATTATTCCTGAACAAATATTCGATCACTGAAGCAGATCTGCCAACGTTTAAACTTCCCAGATTTAACAACGACGAGCTGAAGAAAAACGTCAGTGACATCATCAATGAGAACTACCCCAAAATCATTGAAGCATGAAAAGCAACATCCCCAGAGGCAGACGCCACCGCTCCGAGTATTCTCAAAGATAACAATGATCCAGACGGCGGTGGTCGTCATGTATCACCAAGTGTTGTCAATATCGCATCAAAGATCTCAGTCAATCTGGTGTGTGATGCGATCGATGGCAGCTACCAGACCCAGACTGGGTCTGGAGTAGATCTTGAAAGATCCATGCAGGCACAGCAGGGATATATTCTATATTCATTTACTCTCGAAGTTCCACCTGGATATTTAATTGTGTCAGTACCTGTTAATCCGGTTTATCTGAGATGTCATAATCCGCTATTGTCATGGATACATTTCAGACTTACTGACCAGCACGGACACCTTCTTGATTTAAGAGAGGAATCTTTAACGATAACTTTGTATATAAAATAGCGAGACTAGTGCATAGTAAAAAACTACTATATCCCCAGCGGCAGACGCCGCAGACAATA
>JAECUM010085154.1:0-14425 GCA_016617855.1 Megalonaias nervosa | reverse complement strand
CGTGGGACCAAATACTACTGAGTGAATTAGGCATGGATTAGTGCCTGAACTAAAACCAATGACAAAGCTATAATATTTGGTTATAGTATGTGTAAAATGTCAGATGTTCGTACACTTTGTACAAAAGTAATAGCACAATTTCATCTTTCTGTACTTTGATTTCATATTATCTCGCGTATAAACCCCATAGTATTTGGTTGAAAGTTTTCAAGTGTTACCTAAAATGGTTACAAATTGATACATTTTGCATTTAATTCAGTTTTTGAATGGTTGGACATTATGGTGCCAACGACAATATATTCAATTACATTGTTTTAAAGGGTAAATTGTGTATTCGCATGATTTTCTGCATCTACTGGCAATGTTGAGGGAAACTATGCTTGTGACCTAGCGAGGGGAATAGAGAAGCTAATTAGACAAGCTTCTAGGCCTGTATTATTAGAATTTTCTCTACCATACACCATACTCTCTCTCTCTCTCTCTCTCTCTCTCTCTCTCTCTCATCTATAATAAAACGTATATTTATTTCATCATGCAAAAAGATTTAGTTTCTGATCTTTAGCTGACACACAGAATTTCCAGTGTCTTTTTTAAAAGGTTCCATATTCTTCTTCCTTGACATACTGCCTCAACAACAACTGCCATGTGATTGTCAAAGAGACTTAGAACCCGACTAGAGATTATTGCCAAATCATTTACAATCCCGTATGACATGATATGCACTGCAACAGAGGCAATTAACCTGACTTTTATTGCAACTTCTCCCAGTCAGTGGAATAAGCCATACACTTTTACTTAGTTTACACATTTTGCAAATATCCAAAGTAGAAGTACAAGCAAGCAAGAATTACAAACTAGAAATACGTACATCATCCGCACTATCTTTATTTGACTGAGAAAGCACGTCACCCAGAATAAATCGATCAATCGATTGCTCAGTTTTAATATTGTAATTTCGTCCTAAAACTGCAATAATTTCTAACGTGAATTACTTTTCGATGACAAAAAATTGCGCTTATGTTTTTTTTTTCTTTCTAATCCCTACCTTCTTCAAAGAAAGGTCCCACCACAAAATTTATATGAGATGGATCGGGTTGAATCAGTAAGACAGATGGAGCCCGATTTATAATTGGTGGAAGGAAAGCATACCATCCTCTGAAACACATTTAGCTTAAAACAAATTATTCAGTGAGTGGTAAAAGTAAGAGCAACATTGTAGCTTTAATGAACTATTTAAAACATTATTTCAGCATGTGACATGCAAATCCCCCACGGAGATGTGATGTGGTGTGCCACACAGGGCCCACCGTGTTTTTATTCCTGCCACGAAGGTTACAAGGAACATGACACAGTGTCCTGGCTTGAGTGTTCCACATCCGGTGAATGGGTTTCCTGGTTATCGCACTGGCTAGTTAGTGCCAACGATCTCTGTACGCGTATGTCTTTCTTAATTTTGCACTTTCTGATAATTAGAATGATAATGTTTAAAGAAAGCAGAAAAAAATTATTTATGAATCACATCTTTCTACGTTATAATCATCAAGACGTTCGTACATACATAACTTGAATCAAGATGTCACGAAATTAATTACCCCGTTTGTCGTACTGTGAATAGCATCAAAGAACGTTAAATAGCAGCATCTCGCAGATACGTTATTATTTTTGCCGGTGTTTAAAAATAAATATAATTTAAACCTCGTAAAAACACATGAAGTTCATAATTCTTTGAATACGTCAAAAGGTGAATATAAGAACCGTGACACTCATGCTTTTGAAATGCAGATAGAAAGAGCAATTGCAATTATTCCTGATACAATATATAACAAAGTTTGAGACAATGACTTGATCATGACATTATTGACTTTCCGAAGTGCGAATATTCAGTATCTTCCTCTATTGCTCCTTGTTCATTCCTTCCCACCTTTCATCTTCTTTTTCCTGGTTTGTAATCTCTACTTTCCGACCTTCTTACGTATGTATGTATGTTAAGGTAAATGTAGTACCTTCGTACTTATCTCCCTTATTGGTACCTAACGTTGTGCGCATGTATGTATGTGTATATATGTATGACACGTGTACGTGAAAAAAATACCTGTCTATATCACAGCAAAGCCGTGCCCTACCGTAATATCAAAAGGGGCCTTCTCTGCAGCATGTAAAGCGGTTGTTGGGTCTACATGCAGTTTTTCATGTGAAGCAGGCTACATGCGGAACACATCAGTGTCTGAACTGACCTGTCAAACTTTCACGGAGTGGAGCCCTGACCTGAGAAGTTTATGCTTAAGTAATTCTATTATTATTATTATTATTATTATTATTATTATTGATGATAAGATTGAAAACCCTGGTTTTCTTTAGTTCGCACTGCGAATTTACTGGAGACTTCCTTACAAGATGCAAATTTAATCCAATATTTATTTCCGTTTAAACAAAGAAGGATAATTAAACATTATAGCCATGTGAAGAAATAGGAAGGAGGTGAGGTAGGGAGAAAGAAAATTATGTATTATAAATACACTGTAGTGGGTGAAACGATTCGATTGTAAAAACATATTTTGATAGTAAACGAAGTGCAGTTTCTATCAGTTGAGATAATGACTGGGTGGGACATGATGCTACATGTCTGTAGCATGATGCCCCAGTGCTAGACATCACTATAAATGCACCACTTCAACAATCGTAGCGATATGACCGAAACATTGTTAAAGCTACGTTAAAAATCCAACTCAAAACACACTCACACGCACACATTATTACTGAAATATGATATGCTAAAATGTATGCCCCTCCCAACTTTTTGTGTGGAACAACCTATTTGCTAACACCATTTCGATAGCTGTGCGTGTATACTTGGGTTTCCTCTACGTAAGTTTTCTTCCATGCTCACGAATATTGTGAATGGAGAGAGTAATTTCCTGCATGAATGGGTTAGATGATATGTATCCCAATGGCCGTAATACTAAGGGATTTATGAGGCATATATAATTGTATTTATAACAACTTGTCTCCCTATTAGGATTTCCCTAATTTAGTTTTCATTAAGACTCGCGCACCTTTCTGAATCCGTTGTAGACATAAGATTCTTTGATAGTGTATATCATGTAATGTAATGACGTTATGTCAACGGTGTGTGTGTGTGTGTGTGTGTGTGTGTGTGTGTGTGTGTTTGGACTTTTTACGTAAGTGTAACAATTTTTCAGTCATATCGCTACGATGTTTGCAGTGTGATAGTAGTGATGTCTAGCACTGCGGCATCATGCCGCAGACATGTAGCATCATGTCCAACCCAGTCACGTTATCCTGAAACCAGGCCGACCAGTCCTAGCACTAACCTCGTAATGCTGAGCGCCAAGCGAGGCAACTGCTTTGGTATGGCTCGGCCGGGGTTCGACCTCCCGCATCCGAGACGGACCCTCTAGCCACTAGTCCACGGGAGCCGTCCGTAATTGTTTGTAAATGTCCAGACGTCGTCCGTTTCTTTCAAAATGGTTTGTGCCTGAAGAGACACAGAGTCAATGCAAATTTCATACTATTGGTATATCAAATTTTGATCCGCCCATGGCTGAATAATACACACATATAGACATTTTGCAACTGTGTGCTGTCGATTCTAGGTCTATATATTAATGATGACTTTTCACTCATTAGTGATTAGTGACGTATAAAAATAAAGATAAAAAGTATTAATAATCCCCGTTTGATAAATGAATTTAATATGATACACAATTTCATCGCAATCATTTCTGCTTTCTGTTCCCCCTCCCCTCTCATGCATAAGGGACAAAATACGCAGAAATATTTACTGAGAGAGAAAATGAATTTGGGCTGAATGAAAACCTCGAAAGCAAGCTTACACCAACTAACTTACATGAATATGGTTCGTCGTAATGGTATGTGAGCACTTTCCTTGGGATTTATCTATATAATCAATGATACAGAATTGCATTAGCCTGTCGATATTATACGGTAAATTTCTAGGTTACCTGGCGCACATACTGTGATGTATTTAATGCGTTGTTGTTGTTTTTGTTTCTTAAACCTATTATAATGTTCTAAACCTCGACGATTACTAATTAAATATGAAAACTTCCAAAGGCCTCTCTCTCTCTCTCTGTCTCTCTGGACCATCGTAGCAAGATACGAGCGAAAATATATGAAAAGGCGGGCGTAGAGCATTTTCGCTTCCGTCATACCACGATGTCTCTGGACCTATGAATGATGGCAAAAGTTAAGTCATACCTACCAAAGGAAGAGAGAGAGAGAGAGAGAGAGAGAGAGAGAGAGAGAGAGAGAGAGAGAGAGAGATTTATGGTCAGTAGTAATGTTAATAAAGCAAAATAATTGCTTAGATCAACTGTTAACATATTAAAATATTTTAATTGCCTCTTGTTGCTTAGTCATTTCACTTAGTTTTAGACAGGCTTGGTCGGATTATTCGTGTCATAGATGGAAATTACTCTACTTCAGGATCCGATTTGCTTTCTGGGATTTCTTGTAACCTGGCAGTGATTGGTATGCAAAGCTAGACCCCTGATTAATCACATATCGATGTAAAATAGATGCGCGAGGAAACTAATTAGCCTACTTTGCGTGTGCTCGATCGGCAAGAACGTACTATGTCTTTCACACATTGATTGGTACTGGTAGATATGTACAATCCATTACCAGACCGATGAAGTGTCAATAGTAATGCTACTTCTACCTTTATATATATATATATATATATATATATATATATATATATATATATATATATATATATATATATATATATATATATTTGTAAACCTTGACCCACATTAAATTATTGGCTTTCTAGCTGAAAAATACCAAGCATCACATGTCAGAGTGCGTTATTAACTTTCTAGCTGAAAAAATACCAAGCATCACAGGTCAGAGTGCGAGTAAATATTCAATTGAGCGTTTTCAAATGAACGATTGTAGGAACCCTGAAAAGTAACCATGCCCCGGAACGTTCTTACGATACCACGCACGCATGAAAATCCCTGAAAAGTAAACAAAGAGTGCAACCTTCTTAGAGGACCACTCTTGAGAAAGAAACACGTGGTCGTTGAAGACAGGCGAATGAAGTGTTTTCTTAGTTCTGGCTGATGAACCACCCAGTCAATAACTCGTTCAGTTTTGCTTTCTCTGCGTGCTCAAGAAATTGTCACGAGAGCAAAGTTACACTGGACTTAAACTCCATCGTTCCCATTGGTATTACAAGATACATGGAACGCATAAGCAGCCTAAAGTTTTATTTTGACTTCTTAACAACTAATGCATTTTTAATAAAGACAAATCATTCCATACGCATGAATTCATTTTCCGTTACATCACTTTGAATAGAAATGCATTTATTAATTTTTGACATTACTGTGTATATGTGTATTTGGACAAAACACTTAAATGAACTAATTGTTAAGAATAATAAATTATGAATAGATGTATCTTTAAGAAAATAATGATTTTACTTCATAGATTTTGTTGATTTCATAATCAATTATCAGACCCATATACCTGGAGTGCAAAATGAATTACATCCACACTGGTTTAACTTTTATATAGCACTGAGAAAAAAACAATTGATTGCAACAATACTAGCTCGTAACTTATTTACAAAACGATAGAAGACACTAAAGCATATGTGTTTAAATTATAATAAAGGCAAATTGTATCAAAAGAGCCTTGAGAAACACCCTTTCGGCCTTGCACATCATGCGATCAAGCAAAAACGCTTGAGAAACACTTCGTTGACGTCACAGTACATTTGCACTTACAATTATTATTGTATTCTTTTTAGTTGATGCTGCCATTATCGTTGTTTTTGCTTTATTGTCTGATTTCTGATATGCTACTTAAACTGAAAAGAAATATTTATTATCACTGTTTATTGTAACGTCTACAACTCTACAAGAAATAATCGATCAGGCAAGTGATAGAGTTACAACTACTGAATTATTCATGACCAATGTCAGTACAACATAACATTAAACACTGGATATTTTTATACCGTGAGTCATGAAATTTATTATTAGATCGTGAATAAATATATAATCATAAGCTTGTTTGCCTCCTGCTGTTTAGTAAGATGAATATGAAAGAAGAGTATGTAGATGCTTTCATGCAAAATAAATACTAGTTAGAGTTACAGTTTCTGTATGCATTGCCTTATATGTAATTTGTAACTCACAGATCGTTTACTCTGTTACATAAACAGTCTGTGCACACATAACCTCCAGCTTTGGTAGTTAAAAACCCGACGCGATCCATGTACCAAATGCTGACACAAAATATCCTTCCCTTTTCAGGGCCTGATGGACAACAGTGTCCTTACTACATTCCCAGAGGTGATCTCAACCTCACATGCATCCGAGAACCTGGCCAAACATGCAGCTTCAAGTGCGATGAGGGGTACCAGCCCTCTATACCACCATCAACGATTGCTTGTGGAAGCAATTTGGAATGGAACCATAATCCGGAAAGCTTGTGTCAAGGTAAGGTACACATTAAATGAGGATTTCGCTGCAAATTGGATATATTGTTCTTAAACACAATCACATGTGTATTCTTCATTCCAGAACAAAACACGAGAACCCAGAGCACACTGAATCTCAGAAAAGAATAATTAAGGGAACGCATCTCTCTCTCTCTCTCTCTCTCTCTCTCTCTCTCTCTCTCTCTCTGTTACTGCATATCCCATCGAGTAATATTTAATATTAATGATCTGATTTTCGGTACTCGAAATTTAGATACGCTAAATCATTGCTAACAATATGCTTGAAGTAATAATTTATTGTTGTTTACCGCCACAGTGATATGTCTAAAGGCTTTAACTTTCAAACCTTTCCCATATTGTCACAGACAAACTTGTATCGGAGAGGTTCATCATCAATTGGTATCAGTGGAAGTAATAAAATAAATGTCGAGTTTTTAGATTTTGGTTTCATTGAGTGACACCTGTCAGTTAAGTAAGCATTATTTCAGAAATAATATTTTTCAGAGATTAATTGTCCCAAATTATTTGAGGGTGGCTACGTCGGAGAGACATGCAGCAGGAAATACAAAGCCAACTGCTCTGAATACCAGTGTAACCCTGGATACGTCAAACTCGCCCGGGCCAGGTATATACAATGCGACGAGTCTGGTAAATGGATCGACCCTAATGTGAAGTCCTCGGCATGCGTTAGTAAGTTTTAACCGCAGAATATATAATGCCTATTTCTGTGTATATTTTAATTTATATTATATGCTTGTGTTACGACTCTATGGTCACAAAGTAACAGAAAGAGGCAAAACAGCAATGTTTGTAAAACATAAACAAATAATTTAATTCTCAAAGTTATCAATTAAAATGTGAGAGAAACCTACAGTATTATGGAGTGAATCCAAATTAATCCTGAAGAAATTCTACGAAAGCCCAAATGAATGGAAAGTTCCGTTTATATTTCAAAACCGGAAATGTACTGGTCCGCCAGGGATCGTGATTTTGTCACGATGGCATTGTCTACAACTCCTTCAAATAACTCACAATAGTTCCAGAATGATAGTATTGTCCAAATAATTGGCACTTTCTATTGCCACTTAACAGTCCAAAGAAATGTTTTCCTCTCGAAAAATATCCAAGTACAACATAAAACAAGTCTGCAGACTTATAACAGGAACTCAGGAAATGAGGATGACTTCACAATCGGAATGTATTTGATTGCACAGTTCTCTCACTATATACACCGTTTATTACGACCATATTTTACAATATACCTCACATGACGAATCTTACTACCCTTTTTCCCTCGAAATTGCCTATTCATGTGATCTAACCCAACCAATGGGAAATTACCGAATTCTTCTAGAACGGTCCAAACCCCAACAACCAGTGAGAAATTAATCCAAAGGCGTCATTAAACCTTATTATTGCGATTATTATCAGTAATTGTCAATATTCTTCATCATCTATTTATGAATCCTGTGTAATTCTATGCTCTTAACATACTCTGATCACCTACGGAAAATCTAATTAAACATATGCCGTACAATTTACAACCATGAAAAAAATTACAAAACTTAAATAAAATTGTGCATTAAGTGTTACAAAAAATAGATATGCATAACAGCTTGACCTTTGTCCGGGATTGAGGATAAGGTTTTGGCCTACCTCACTTTTGTCATGGTTTTAAAGATATTTACTAAACATCGAGTTCAAGAACTGACCTTATTTACGAATATTTGGTATTTTTGGACTTGTGATAGGAAATTTAGGATTATTCGAGATTTAATTCACAATACTAATACGTTCCTCTTGAAGTTTCACTTTGTATTTTGTGGAAATAAATTATTCGTTGATTTGACTAAACATTTTGTTCTGCTTCCTTCAGTTATATAATTTAAGACTATCGAGACGTAACAGAAATCTGGAGCTAGTCCAGGATCTGAGTTTCTCTAAAACATTTCAAAGATTTAAAAGATTTCAAGATTGTCTTTAAAAATCAAACTGACTTTGTTTCCGATTGTTCATTGTCCCTGGAAGAAAATTTGAATTTCACACATTTAAGAAATCTTTAGAGAAACTAACAAGCATTTACATCGACATCTGATGTATTGAATAATGTTTCAAACCCTACCCAAGACTGGTTAGATTCAAGATTGTATGAAAAGGGACGAATAGCTTGAGCTTACTAGACATTAACACATTTCGGAAGTGAAAGCATCTTTAACAAAGCAGGCAATAAAAAAAAAACTGGAAAAGCTCGTAAAGTCTACATTTCACTGTCGATACAACAAAGTGCTTACTTTGATGCGGTTAAGGGATGTGTCTTCAAGACTTATAACCTGAGGCATATCGAGAAAGGTTGTAGGAAACAGAGTAGGCAAACCCATTTCGAAAATGCAAGGAAAAATAACGACTGTTTGAGAGATGGTGCTCAGCCAAGAAGATTGATCAAGATTATGATAACCTCAGACAACTCATATTAGTTGAAGAATTCAAGAATTCAGTCCATAGTGAGCTCAAGATCTGACTTGATGAGCAAAAGGTGGACACGCTTGAAAACGCTTCTCACACAGATGATTATCATTCCTTGACGCAAAGTTTGTTTGTCAACAAGTCTTCCTCTCAGCAGTTTTTGGGGAAAATAGTCATCACAGTTTCAAAAGCGTACCTCCAGATCTCTATATGACACAACTGTTACGAAATCAAACATTTGATGACAGCGATCTGAAATCCTTATCTATTCCTATGTGAACTTCTTGTAAAAAGGAAGGGCATGTCATTTCTGATTACTATATCTTTAAAATAATCAAGAAAATGAAGTCAGAGCTATTCCAAATGCTCTTTTTCAAACAGGTCAACGTCGGTGTCTTGTATTGAAAGCAATATATTATTTCCGTCAAACAAATCCCAGTCGTATTCTATTTCAGGGAATTATAAACTATTCTTGTCGAAACATAGGTAATTCAGCCAGGTCTGTCCTGTTAAAATATTAAGGGACACGGGAGCTTGTAAGAGTCTTTTATTATTATCAGATATTTTGCCCTTGTTCGAGAATTTGTTTCTAATAAAAGCATGTTTATTCATTGAGTAGGGTGTGGCTTTATCAATGTTCCTCTCTGTTGTGTCATCTTGACATCAGACTTAGCCCCAGGACCGTGACTGTCGAAGCCGTTACTCCTTTACTTATTGAGGGTATTCGTTTATTACTAGGCAATGGCCTAGCTAGAGATAACTGAAAAGCCTTCCTTGAATCAGAACGTTGATCCTGTTGAGCTTGAATCCCAAATTTATATCATGCCCATGCAATTACTGGAGCAGTGACAAAGAGGACATTGAAAATGATGCTGATCAAGAATGTATTCCTTTAGCTGACACATTTATTGGTCAGTCTTTTGATGAAATCACGATTGATCCTGCTATTGATCATTCAATAAGTATTGGTCATAGTGATCTTCTTTTTACTAATCATCCTTTTTATTTAAATAAGGGTGACAAAAGACAATCACTCATTGTTGAACTGGAACAATATCCCGAGATCTCCTTTTTGATTCAGAAGGATATTAGTGGAAAAAAGCCACACAAGTCCTAGTTTGTTATTTTGTGGAAAAAATGGGTCCTTATGAGAATATGAAACCCACCAGAGGTACCCGCTGCTGACTAGTATTGAACTGTTCAGTGAGCTATCATGTCATTGTTCCTACGTTATATCAACATGAAATTCTCTGCCTAGTCAATGGAACTCCCTTGGCTGGTCATTGAGGAGTCAGTAAGACTTAGTACAAGATTTTTAATCATTTTTATTGGCAGAAAATTAAAGGCGGTGTTTCTAAGTGCTCAAGATCTCGTCATACTTGTCAAATGGTAGGAAAACCAAGCCAGAAGATACCTAACGCTCATATGCATCATATTCCTGCATCTGACGAACCATGTAGCAGAATAATGGTAGACTGTCTCGGTCCCTTACCACAGACCAAGTCAGCAACCAGTAATTGTTGACCTTAATATAAGCTGTCAAAAGCTTGTTGTGTAGCAAGAACTAATCTTCACTCCACTCATTCAAAAATGAAATTAAAGTATGACAGACCTGCAAAGGAAAGAAATTTTCAGCCTGGTGTCAGAGTTCTTGCTATATTGCTTCAAAATTAAATTCTCTTCCTGCTTACTGTATTGTCTCTATACAATTGAATTTATCATTAACACTTCTCGGAGACGGAAACATAGAAAATGTTGTCATATAAATTTGTTCAAAGAGTATTTTGAGCTAAGTTTATTATTCAGTCAAGTTAGTTATACCTGTCCCACACAGTGATACATACATTAACATGTGGTTTCAAGTCCTAAAGATTTTACTAGTTAGGTAAAAGAACTTCTTAGCAATATATTGGAATCTTACATTAGTTTTTCAGAATATTCTGTTGCCACTTAGGTCAAGTGGGGATGTGTATGCATTGAAGACTTGTGGTACACCAACACATTCAAGACTATTGGTACATCAGCAAATTCAAGATGATGGGTACATCAGCACGTTCATGACTATTGGGATTAATTCAGAACACTATACCTTTGGACATTTAGGGTTATTATTGGATTTAATTCACAATACTGTAATTTCTCAATATTTCGCTTTGTATTCTAGGGAAATAAATTATTTGAAAATTATCGTGTTGGTTTTGCTTATTTCTGTTACAAAGTTTAAGAGCGAAGAGTCGTTGCTGTATTATAACGCGTAGAAAATTGGTTTGTAAACACTTACTCTAACATATATGGTACGGGATCATATTTTTGTCAGAAAATTTTATGCGTCACACATGTGATAAACTTATGCTTCGGATACCTTAGAAGAAATATCGTTACATGCAACTGAAGTATAATAAAATGTCAATAGTAACATGAGTATGATGCAGTTAAATAGCAATGTAGTAGGTGTGGAAAAATATGTGAGTTCCGAGTCGCCACTGGCTTCTGAGAAAGTTTTGTTTAAAACATCTTGCAAAAATGGTGTGTAATATTGTTGAATTGACTCATTTTTTCTATATACTTTGCGAGTCAATTAAAAATTGCAAGAAATACGATATTCATACTAAATTCACTACATATCCAATTAACATTCAGTCATCTAGGATATGAAATAGTACTGAGGAGTTTGACATTAGTTTATTAGATTAATACAGCCATACAATGGAAGGCGATATTTCAGTATAGAGATTTTCCTGCTCCAGAAGACCCGTGTTCTAAACTCATAAATGACGTGTAGAATTTGTATCAAAGCGAGAACTATTCGCTTAAGATTCTCATTTCTTTCAATCTGTAGTCAACCACGCTAATCGAAACGCTCAAAACCAAACTTGGAATTATTATATTTCGAGAAATGTGAATAGAGACTAGGGCACTCAATTTTGAGACATGAGAATAAATTACAAGTCGTCCTTATATATACAAGTGTATAATATCCAAGGAAACATTTTATTTGTTATCGTTAAATGTGCTAGTCGTTTGTAATAAAAGTAATTTGTAAAATATCTTACTTTTTAAAAATCTTTCTTTTCTCAAAATAGATAGACGCGACCCATTTTCTCGATACAAAGAAAGGTATTGAAGATTTTCATTCTAATCGAGAGCAATCAAAGCATCTCCTTGCAAACTAATAGAACATTTTCGTTTCATATTTTCTAGTTCTATTTCTTTAAATAATATTCTTGAAAGAAGAAGAAAAGCACATAAGATTTTGCAAGCCCGCTATGCTATAACAAACAATGACATATTTTGCTTGTTAGCTCCCTTGAAATACAATAAAACGAAAGCGTTTAGTTCCAAACTTGACTGCTTTGTGACAACAACTAATAGTGCTCATATTTCGGGAATATATTTTATGAACAATTGTTCACATGGTTCTATAATCACCTGTACTATATTGTTAGTTTCGGAGCGTACTTGTGAGGTGACCTTCTGATATGCAATCCATAAATACAGTTTCATCTTTTTAGGAGGAGATCAACTTTGTCCGGATAAATTTCCTGGCGGTTACATTTTTTGGTATTGTAACAGAATCCCGCAAGAAATGTGTACCTATGACTGCTACTCGGGTTATTTACGTAATTCTTCTATCAGGTGGCTGACCTGTCAAGAGAACAGACTGTGGAATGTAGATACAAATTTAGTTTGCATACAATCAGGTAATATGAACAATGATTGCTATTCTCTCAGTACCTGTTACTAATTTCATGAATTGTTACTGTAACAGAAGACATGTATCCTTTCTTTACTCAGGCACGGTCAAGACGTTTGATAGAGTCTGCTCGATTCCGAGTGAATGCCTAATAGAGAAATGTTTGACTCTATAAATTTAACAGTTTGATATGCCCTTCAGTCTTTTCGGAAGTTATAAAATCTACTCTGAAGCAGATGACCTCGTTTTCCAATAGAGCGACAACAAAGCGAACACAACGTTAAATGAGTTGAAAGTCAAAATTAGAGTAGCCAATCACTGTTTGCATTCGCAAATTAGGAAATGCTTTTGTCATAGGTTTTTGATATAAACAGAAAAAAATATTGATATAATTCTCAACAAGATCATGGAAGTTATGGGGAAAATAGATTAATTCCAAGATATATAATTGTTTTTATTGCATTCTTAATTCATATGACATGCACAGATACTTTATTTGTATAATGCACGTATTTGATGTACATATTTATTCTAGCACTTGTTTCAGGTAAGCAGTTTATATATCGTATAATTTTAAATCATTTTGTACGTCTATGTGATCCCGCGAAACTATATCCAACATGAAGTCTTTTCTCCTTCCAATTTGTGTAAGTATGACTTGTTGCCCGTTTGAGGTTATGTTTCCTCCTAGCGTCCAGATTTCCAGTTTATGTGTAAGTATGACTTGTTGCCCGTTTGAGGTCATGTTTCCTCCTAGCATCCAGGTTTCCAATTTATTAGTCTCTACCGTATCCACCAAAATGTCTACTCCAAAAGTTCTTAAAATGTGTTGCCTTTCTACAAATTGGCACAAGCCTTCATTTTATCATATTGTTAATGGTACGTGATAAGTTAATCTTATTCGAATGTTGAACGGAGTTCTTTAACTTCAAATTTTATTTGTGAAAGTAATTTACTTCACATGTAATCGGTATGTATGTATGTATGTATGTATGTATGGTTTAACGGCATGACATCACTATGTTAGCTGTATGGTGCCCATTAAAACTAAAATTAGAAATATATTAATATGAAACATTACAAAACAAGTTTTAGGAAGATAGACCGTTCCAAAAGAACGTAAACATAAAGGACGACAAGAGAAAATATAACAGGCAAAGATGTTAAAAGTCATTACAAGTTATATAGAAGTAAAGGCTAACAAATGCGAAAATCTTACGGAGTCAAATGTTGTTATATCAAGAGAATTTTGATACAGATATTCCAAGATTTTCTCAGGTGATAAAGTTTTCAATTTAGTTTACATCAAAAACCTTCTGTCTCATAAAGCACAGATATTGACGCCATAACATATTTCGTATGTAGTTATAGTGATTCCTGTCTTTTTCTTGAAGATATGTCCAATACGTCTTCATCCACAACATTGCGGACGAATTATCCTGCGGCTACAACTCCTACAACTTCTTTGTTTCCAAAATTATGTAAGTAAGCAGTAAACCTTACTTAGATAAATTGTATCGACATACCTCTGATGAATAGGTAAAATGCAATCACCCCATGAAGTGTAAGAAGCTGGCAAATTCCATATCTCTAGGTACGTCTACATTGCTGCGCATAGGCTTAGACATAGTTTCGCCAAGGTTGCATTTGATGTAATATCACCTTTTTGCTTTGTAATGAGTTTCAATATATCATTCATATTCGATTGATCGTCGTAAAATTATTTTCTTGATTTTCGATATATCATATACATATTCAAAAGAAAAGAC
>JAECUM010085150.1:0-16933 GCA_016617855.1 Megalonaias nervosa | reverse complement strand
ATATATATATATATATTTATATTTATATTTAATAGCTTTATACCAAAGTAATTTCCAACTGTTTATAGCATCAATTCAGTTTAAGTTCAATAGCAGTTCAATAACAATAAGTTAAGTTCAATAACAGTGCTCTCTCCAAAATCCACAAATCAAGAAACCCAGAGTTATTGTCGCTTTAATTCTAATGTTGGTCATTTATTTGTCTAATTGCAGAAAGAGGTACTTAAGGCATGATATTGACTATGTAGGTATATTAGAAGTGTATCATCATTAGATAGTAGTACTTAATTGCTCAATGTATATTAGAAATAACATTGATAGAGACAATGGTCATTAGCATATATGTTTGTAAATGAACATGGAAGTTTATAAAAGCATTTAATCATACACTTGATCATTACTGACACCAGCCTCGTATAAATAGCGTTCAGGCAACAAGCTGAAGCAATTGATATAATGGTCATATGTTTTTGTAGTTTATATTTCTGTCCCTCTCTCATCTCCTTGATCAGTCATAATTGTAGTCTTTTATCTTCCAATATTTAAAATCTAGTACCAAAATTCTAACTTTATATTTTAAGTGAATATCTAGTTTGACTGAATTACTGACGTCAGATAGTTAAATAATTTCATTCTTTAACAGGTTTCCATCTGTATACCATCACTGGAGTCTCTACCTTTCAATAAAATAGAAGATGGAACTTTCATAGCAAAAGATGATCTTGTAAAGTTCCTTAAATCTAACTATTCGATTCATGAGAGGAAAAAGAAATTATGAAGAAAGAAAATATTTTACAAGAATTACAGAAACGGGATACTGGGATAATCCAGAGAGAAGAAAAGAAACTGGTTTCGTTGTCGTCTTTCGTTCGATATATGTTTCATCACTATGATGACTTCCATGTTTGCAAAGTTGAATGTGATGACTTTTAGAACAACAAACGCAGTCTGTATCTTCAAACAAATCGAACAAATCAACATGGAATCTTTATCAACAACTAGCGTCTGTTGAAATTTTCAGATAGGGTCTCTATGAAGAAACAATTAGAAAGCTACAACTTGAAGGGCTGAAGATTCCATCTTTAATTATTGATTATAAAACACAGTTCACCGACAGCGAATGAAATAAAATTCAACTGTTTGAATGGCATTATAGTTCCTTTTGTAAGAAAGAAATGTCAGACTATGAAGATGAGCAGGAAAGTAAATGGGAATTCTTTGGATTATGTAAAGAGTTGGCAGAAAAGGGACAAGAACTCAATCAGTTGTGCTTGAATGTCTGTCAACGGTATGTTGCTCGGAAGTTTGCTGCTGATGCAATAAGCGGAATTACTATCCATCTGGAAACTATCCATCAACCCGAGAAAATAGAAACCGACACAGAAAATGCTCTTAGAGACATACCTGCTCTTAAGTTTCAAAATATCATATGTTTTCAGTGCACAAATGTGTGTGCACATAAAGCAGGAATACACATTGGTATCGAATTACAGGAATTCCAACATAATGTTGAAAAATATGATGATATCTCTCTGAAGGTTCGTGCCTCTCTGAAGAAAAGTCACAATGTATATGTGCCTGTCATACTCTTCTTTCCCAACGTCTGCCTTCTGCTTGGTGAGCGTTTTCTGGCAAGAAGTCATGTGAAATCTGGAAATCTCCGACCTCATTACGTGTCCCTTTCATCTTGTCTAGATGACCAAGATCTCCTAGAGCAATGCAGAATAATTGACTCCTTTTGCTTTCAATGTTTTAAAGAGGAGAAACATTGGCTTGCGGCGCCCTTAGATGTGAACCACCTTAAAAGAATGAAAGAATGATGCTTGCACATTCCTTTACCATTCCAGTGTTTATTAGAACAAACACTAATGAACAAAGACAGCCTCAGGCGTCGATCATCAGATGATATCTACACTTCAAAACTGTTCTCTTTATATAGCCATTTTGATTCATCACTGAACATACTTAGCAGAAATTACAGTGGTCTCATACAAGATATTATCACAGATGGGTTGTTCATCAACTACTTTAACATCACATCTGTTTTTTTCTGTCACATCGGCTGCCAGTACAAGCCAAAGTGTGCGAAATGGAGACAGACGTCTCAAGAAAGCAGCAGACCCAGAACTTTATCACTTTAAAGCATATCTGAAACCATATCCACTCTGCTATGTAAAAGCAAGTGACGTCTTATCTTCTGAACATTTGGTTTGTCTCAGAGACTGCAATCTTGTATTTTTCATGGACAATCTTGTCCAGCTCACCATGTAAACAGAACCACAACCTGGTGAAAGGAGAATAAATCAACTATGCACCCTGCCCATCCCAATCAAAGGCATTCCAAAGGATTCAAACGATGTATTAACATGGCATCTTCCACTGCGTGAAGAAAAAGATTGTACATGAAAAGAAGTACCACGACTGACAAAAGATCTAGGATGGGTGCTCCTAAACATGACCTCAGATGAAGAATGTGCTTTTAAAACGTTTTCAGCAGCAAGCTACATAGGGCGTGAAATACATCTGGACTCGTGGGTCGGTGGTTCTTTCCGCGGATTTCCCGGTTTCTTCCTCCACCATTAATACTGGCCGCCATGTATAGCCTATCGTGTGCTGAAAAATGGCGTTAAGCCCCACAACAACAACAACAACAACAATACCATCTGGACAAGACTTACGTCATTACAGTCACAGAAATTCTACACAAAGCGGCTTCGATGGAAAATTCGGAATTTCAGCAAGAAAACGTGGATCTAGACGAAAGCTTTTCATCCTTGGTCATTCGTGATGCGTAGAAAATGGATACTGTTTGTAATAATGACAGAAAAGAAAACTTCCCACTAAACCTCTCCAGTGAAGATATAGAGGGCATTAATGGAGCCATTACCTCCATTACAGCAGCTGACGGTAATGAGGATACAGTGGAGGAATTGAAAAACATCCTGTATGATCCAAACGTATTTTGTGATTTGTTGCCATATATGGATGTCAGTGATATAGATGAAGAGGATGTACAAGCAATTTATGAAGATAAAATAAATGAAAGAAGAGAAGGAGAAGAAGAGGAAGAGGAGGAAGAAGAATATTCAAATATTAGGATAAAAGTTGATGCTGATAAAGATATTCTCCAAGATGTTCAAGCCCTCCTTGAAGAAATACAGATACCATTTATGACAAACAAAGATGAAACTGTGATCTGCGGTGCTGATAGTAGCATTCTAGAGTATCAAGATCTAAACAAAACAGCCATCACCGCCACTATTATGCTGTTATCCTCCACCTTTCAGTGGTAGAGATGACGATATAACTAAATTGAAAGTGGTTCTCAATGATATTTGGAGAAGGCTGAACTGAATGAAACAAATGAAAAAGTTTTGTTTGCACCTGACTACAAGATTGCAAGAAATCTAAGCTTATAGATGGGAACAATAAGTATGCAATATTTCTTCCAGAATTTCCAGTACTGCACTTGAGAAAGTCCAAAATCATGAATTTAATATCAGCCTATGAAACATCAGGCCTCATTCATGTACTGAAATATGAGAGATAATGATGTTGAAAAAGACTGCAGTAGATTCGTAACTTTTGAGAACATCGAGACAGCCGCGTGAATCGTTTGGCGATTGTGAGCAGCTTTGCATATCTCGGTTCTCGTCACGGTCATCGACTCGCTACCATATTCATATGCAGAGGAGCTGAGAAAAAAATTGTGTGATCAGGTATTATCTGTCAGCCAGCTTGAAGTGAGATGGGGATACGTGTTGAAAGAATTCATTAAGAAAAGATCCACTGAGAATAAAACATTTCCTTGCATACTGATATAATGAGGCATTGTGATGAAATTGTAGCCCTCGCCGTTGCTGAAAGACTAGTAGGAAAATATGGATACAACTTACTTCTGGCCAGTGTGAAGTCTTCACTTCCATTCTCATTCTTAAATGAAGCTTCCAGTTATGCTGGATTTTGCTCACGGTTTTTGACAGAACATTACAAACCAAGTCCCTTTCACAAACAAATGAAACATGCTCTATTCAGTACCTCCCACAATGGTAGTATTGTCAGCTTTGGATTAGACACTGCTCGAGATATTGACAACAGAGACGCAAATAAATGTATTTGACCGAGGGCCACACTAAGCAATGTAATGATAAAGATGTCCACAGTGGACAAGCAGAGACAAGTGAATACAGTACTCCAATCTGTCATCTCAGGCGAGGATGCTTCGAAGATTAAGCAAGATGAGACAAACGACGAAGAGATAGCATCCAACATATCAGACAGGTACATGGGGGAAAGAGCCATTTGGGCCATAATGTAAGAGTATTTGGTCTTATACATCGAAGAAAAGGAATGTCATTAAGTTTTGACCCCACTCTAAGAAATGTATATCACAAGGAGAACCCAGAGGTGCAGCAAGAAATGTTAGATTCAACAACAGAAGAGATAGGAAAATTCATGATTCACAGATATGCAGCAAGAGAGGGTCTATTGAGTATGACACTTAGTGATTGTCCTAACACTGAATTGATAAACGGACCCAATCATCTCATTAACAGAATAAAAAGATCAAAAGGATCAACAATCAAGAGGACTAAAGGCGCACCAAAAAATACATCATGCAATAGCATGAAAGAGAAAAGTGAGGAGGAAAAAAAAGGACAGTGAAGAAGATGACAACGATTGTGGACTTGTGGACTGTCTAAGCTCTTCCATGAATACTTGCCAGTCATTCTTTAAGCCAGATGGGACGAAATCACCCACCAATAAATCGGATGGCGTGAAACGAGTTCTTCTCGAGTTCGTGAAGAAAATATCTGATAAACGGTACCCTATGGCATATTGTATAACCTAGGTTATTATCAATAGGTGGGTCCCTGAGTACCCGGATACCAATTGGCATCTTTACTAAGTTGGGTCGGAGTTTTCCAGATTTATCGTTTATTGTAACGACATAAATGTTTTCTGCCAGTGCTTATCAAGGAAGTACTCACGTTGTTTTCAAGTTGACAATCCTTGTGATTGAGCCTTAAATACACATACTTTTCAGTGCCAAGCAGAGGTGTGTCTTTTCCTCTAAATAATTGACCTTAAACCTATAGCTTGTTTTTCCACGTGAGAACTCTTTGATTGAGCCGCGACTGTGATATAGTGGCAAATAATAGAGAGTGGTTATTTCGTCTTGCCGCACCAATGACGTGTTCAGTTGTAACCTTTAATAGATTTTACAAATTGTATGATCGAAGTGTTACTTACAAAGCTCAAACTCGGACTTTAAATAAGCATCCGTTTATGACAGTGAGACCAAGGAAAGGGAGCCAGATGATATTTATGATGACTACACCACCAAGATTTACTGGACAACGATGGAGGATTTCAGAACTTTATCAGACAATGAGGATAAATTCTTGGACTTTTTACCAGATGACATTAGATAATGATATTTATAAGATACTGTGTGAATAAAAAAATGTGGACTTAACTTCAGGTTTGTATACATGTAATGCAATTTCCGTTTGTGGGTACGCGGGTAACCGATCGTTAGAATCGACCAGTAACCTATAGAAGTTTTCTAAAATTTTGACAGCTTTACCACTTAGAGAACTTGAAGAACAAATTGGTACTCCCATTTGAACTCTCTCTCTCTCTCTCTCTCTCTCTCTGACTGTCTGTCTGTCTCTCTCTCTCTCTGCTGATTCATGGTATCATGGAAATATGTACAGGCGTAAAGTCTGAATCAGCACAGGTTATCCTAGATAACACATAGAAAACACTACATTAGGCATTTATCCAACATCAGCAAGAGCTGGGTATATTCCAGATTTGGAGGAATAATTATAGAGGCGGACAAAACCTTTATTATTTATTCCAAAGTCATTTTCCTTGGTGAGTTTTGCTGAACATTTTTTTCTTTATCACATGGTTTGACACTAAATTTTTGCCTTGTCTCAAAGGTATTGCAACACAAATCAGGGCCGGATCAGGTCAGGGGTTGAAGGGGTGGGGTGGGTTCCAAAATGTCAAAAGGGCCCTGACTTTCTTTGAAAGGGTACCAAAGCAAAAGTATGTTTCTTATTTACTCAGAGTGTGCATAATACCCAATAAGAATAAAACGATGGCTAGATTTCATGTGACTCTGTGTGTGTGTGTGTGTGTGTGTGTGTGTGTGTGTGCGTGGTTTCTTTTTTTTTGGGGGGGTTACTCTGTCTTGGCCCTGCTAACAGTTATATACAGTAAATGTTACATATACTGGAAGGTGATATTGAAAATCTCATATAATGTATGATCTCATTCCTTGGTTAACATAAACTTCATTTTCACTTCACACACACACACACACACACACACACACACACACACACACACACACACACGTGTGTGTGTGTGTGTGTGTGTGTGTTTCAGTACCATACATATTGCCGATTCTAGCGACATGACTAACATACAGAAGAGGTGTTCTAATTACTTTTGCATGCACAATTCAATTAAATGTTTATGCGAAACTATCAGTCAGCTCGCAAAAATATTCAGCCGGTGTCAACATTTGCAGTAAGTAAATAACTTTTTCGAAAACAAGCATAAGTCATGCATAAGATCAGTTTTTCATTTACCCCACCACCATCCATATGCTATTTAGAACAAGAGATTTTAAGCTCATGCCTCTACCATATATCTTTGATATAACTGCTACTATTGAAATTGTTTTTGAAAAAAAGCTAACACCATCTTTTCTCAGTTCGACTAAACGACACTCCCTAATACTCATGTGTAACTCATGTGGTCTGGGTTAAGTAATACTGATTTAATGTATATAATGCATGTTGATACGCTTGAAAGTCTAAGTTGCAGGTACATTTGGTGCTCAATATCTTTAGGATTGTCCTGTTAATCATTTTCCTTTTGCAACCCTGACAGAGTATTAGTTTCAGCTGTTATTTCTGATATATTAACTTTTTCTCATTTTTAACGTTGATTGTATTGTGTCAAAGACATTTTACTTATTATTTCTTCATGTCAGTCTCCGAAACGTCTGTTTCACTGTTTATCGTATCTTCAGTCGGAGGTAAGTATTGTTGAATGTTACGTCCTTCACATGTTTTCTGAAATGCGGTTTGGATTGTTTGAATTGTATTCGACAGAGACTTGAATCTCTGTTTAAAAAAATACCGTGCATTAATAATAATAATAATAATAATAATAATAATAACTTATGATCTCATCAAGCTTTTTCTGTCATAGTTCTGGGATATTGTTAGCTCTTTCACGACCACCTTGTACAATGGCTGTTAATTTATAGTCTAAATTAATAGTCTATAGTGTGTGTGTGTGTGTGTGTGTGTGTGTAATAAGTCTAATTGGAGTGTGATTTGGATTTCAATATGTACAAAATGTACTGTTTATGTAAATGTTGACAATTTGTTTAATTTACATATCATCAATAGGAAAATAAATATCAAGTTCGTTAATTAAATGTTTTAAATTTTCAGTTCAGTCTGCAATAGATGTTAAACATATTAGGTACAAAAGTGTTTCAGGATAAGAGAGTAATATGTAAAACTGGTGGCATAGCAAATGTTTTTTCATAAGTTAATGTGTTTACCGTCTTAGAATTTCTAAAATTATTATGTGAATTTTTTGCTTTTAAAATTCACATTCATTGAAATAAACAAAATGCAGGAGCATCACTCTTTGTGGCCGACAAATTACAATGTGGGATGTAACAACATTTAAATGTACTATTCATAACACCATTTAAAATGTTCACATGTGGCTGGAAAAAAAAACAAAACCATGAAGTAATAAGCCGTTATAGTAAACTGAAATGCATATAAAATGACACTCATTCTGTTGTCACAAACACCTGCATCAATTGTATGTTTTGGTGGTTCTGTGAACCAATAACCGGATGCATACAGTAGTTTACACCAGCCTGGAAGAACTCATCAGGTTCACACAGTCATGGTCTTGAGATGTTGATAGCAGAGCGACATTCAGCTGGGGTGTCATATTACCATGGATAGAAACTATCCAAATTTTTCGGCCTGTTATATGAGTAACAGACCTCTCCTATGGGCAGCCGTACCAAAATTACATTAATCAAATGATGTAGTTTGAAATCAAATGATTTCACCCAGCAAATGAAATGATAAATCCAGATTCCAAATTATGTGGTGTCACATAAAATGATTTAACGAACAAAACCGAATGATGAATTTAGATAGTCTGGTTCCCTGCTTAGTATGCTCCCTGCGTTGCACTCCGCTATACTAAGTCAGGTGAACGCCGACGCCATATTGTCACGTGATCAAAACAAATTGATAGGCCATAGAACACAATTAATTTTACTATATATTCTCTACATTTGTTTCTCAGTACTGAACTTTCCACTGTGTGACAATCAATACAAATCATATGTTAATCTAAAATACCTTCAAAGATGCCTTTACGGTGAAGTTCTTGTCAGGGGTTGACCTGCATTTTTTTGAGAGGCTGAATTGTAAACAAAACACCATGCAATGGAACACAGATTTCACTTCCGGATCATCACCAAGGCCTTATTACTCACTGTGAACTGTCGCCGAAATACACACAGACAACCACACCATAAGCTCATATTCTAAAGAATAAACAATTGCCTTTAAATTCTTACCAAGAATGCCTAAACCTAACTCTTGTATCACCACCAAACGGAGACAGGAAAAAATGATCTAAAAATAGACTGGGACTACATTCGGGTACTGAACTGGAATTATTAATTGTGGCCTGATTCCAAATGGCCTCGTATGGAAAGATCTCGTTAATCTAACCGTGGCACATTTATTTCTTTAATATTCTGTTTGTTAGTGACACAATGCGAACTTTACTAATACTTTCGATTTGAACTATAGCAGTCCTTATCTTGTGTTCAAGCTTAACCAGCACATCGGCGACGTAGGTATTTTTACAAATATTTTCTACGATTAGGCGAAGACGAGGTATAGCAATACACACAACAATATTTTGTTAATATTGCACGCTTCCCACAACGTCATCTCAAAAATTCCTTTTCCAATCGATTACTTGACTAATTTTACGCCGAAATTGATACGAGGTTATGTACGGCAGCTTTAATTTTGCCACAGATTAAGACGAAAATATCTTCCCCATTTTACCAGGGGTGAGGGTAACGATTGTTTTGCAATATAACAACCCTCTTCTACGAAGGGGCAAAAGTGACGATATTTTGGCAAATATTGCACATTTCGACTGCATCATGTAAGACATTCCATTTACTATCGATTACTTGATAATTATTACGTCATAACTGATATAAGGTGATAGGTGACATCCTTAATTGGCCAAAGGTTAATACCAAATCCCTTCAATGAAGGGGGTGGTGTGGCCGGGGGGGGGGCAAATGTTGCCAAAAACTGAATATTTTCGACAGCATTATCTCCATGTTCCATTTTGAATCAATTGTTTGATCACTTTTACATTGATATTGATCCATCGTTCAACATGACAACTCACATTTTGCGAAAGATTAAGACAAAATACCAACCATTTTCATTAGGCTGACAATTTGACTAAAATTGTGTTGTTTTATATTGACTTCTCTTATTTCTAATGCTTATATAATCTAACATAAAGTCATGGATAGTGTTTCATCTCTTTTTACAAAAAAAGGTGATATCCAAAACTGAACAAGATGCATTAAGTCCTTTTATTGCAAAAACATGTACCTTTTCATTTACCAAGTGCCCTTGAATCATTCGACCTAATTATTACTCTCTTCGAGAACTCCTAGCTAATCATGATTAATCTTTGGCAAAACCTGTGCTGTTACATAGCACAATATATTAATATCAATGTAAAATTGATCAAAGAATGTATTGCAAATGGAACACTGAGATGATGCTGTCTAAATTGTTCAATTTCTGGCAACATTTGTCCCCCCCCCCCCGCCCCTTCATAGACGGAATTTTTGTATTTTGGTATTGATTTATGGCCAACTAAGGCTGTCATCTATCAGCTTATATCAATTCCGATGTCACAATTATCAAGTAATCGATAGCAAATGGATTGTTGGTACATGATGCAGTCGAAATGTGCAATATTTGCCAAAATATCGTCACTTTTGCCCCTTCGTAGAAGAGGGTTGTTATATCGATCCTAATATTTGACAAAATTTGGGCTGTCATGGAGAACGATATATACGTATTTACACAAAATTGATCAAGGCATTCATTGCAACAAGAATATTTTAGATGACGCAGTGTGAAATGTGCAATATTTGCAAAACAATCGTTACCCTCACCCCTGGTAAAATGGGGAAGATATTTTCGTCTTAATCTGTGACAAAATTAAAGCTGCCGTACATAACCTCGTATCAATTTCGGCGTAAAATTAGTCAAGTAATCGACTGGAAAAGGAATTTTTGAGATGACGTTGTGGGAAGCGTGCAATATTAACAAAATATTGTTGTGTGTATCGCTATACCTCGTCTTCGCCTAATCGTAGAAAATATTTGTAAAAATACCTACGTCGCCGATGTGCTGGTTAAGCTTGAACACAAGATAAGGACTGCTATAGTTCAAATCGAAAGTATTAGTAAAGTTCGCATTGTGTCACTAACAAACAGAATATTAAAGAAATAAATGTGCCACGGTTAGATTAACGAGATCTTTCCATACGAGGCCATTTGTTTTGATCACGTGACAATATGGCGTCGGCGTTCACCTAACTTAGTATAGCGGAGTGCAGCGCAGGGAGCATACTAAGCAGGGAACCAGACTAGAATTTAGATTCCAAACGGCGTGGTATTAAATGAAATGATGTAGTGTGATTTGAAATCATTTAACACAACAAACGGAATGACGAATTCAGATTTCAAATGATGTTGTGTGATATGAAATGATGTAGCATGAATGAAATGATTGAACCCCAAGAATGAAATAATGAATTCAGACTCCAAATGACGTGGTATTAAATGAAATGATGTAGTCTAAAATGAAATGTTTTAACTCAACAAATGAAATCATGAATTTAAATTTCAACTGATCTGGTATTAAATAAAATGATTTAAACAACAAAACGGAATGATGAATTTTGATTCCAAATGACGTTTTATTAATTAAATTTACATAGCATAAAATCAAATGATATAAACCAATAAATGAAATGATGAATTCAGACTCCAAATGACGTAATAATATGATTTAAAGAAGAAAATGGAATGATGAAATCTGCTTCCAAATGAAGTGGTATTAGATAAAATGATGTAGTCTAAAATGAAATGATTTAATCCAACAAATGAAACGATGAATTTAGATTCCAAATGATCTGGTATTGAATAAAATGGTCTGAAGAACCGAATGGGATAATGCATTCAGATTCCAAACGACGTGGTATTAAAAGAAATGTGTAGAAAGTAAACTGTCTGACTAGGAACAGCACTATATTGTAAGGTCAGACTGCAAATCATCGAGCGTAAATGCAAACATACACGGGGGTGGGGCGCTGTTATCCATGATGTATGGTGTCATAACGCCCAAATTTATAATCTAGAGAAGTATGTTCAGCATTCGGTTGAGATTTTTGCCGACGAAACTTGGACAGCCAAGGTGTTTCCGTTCCTATGATATAAACAAGAGCTATATTTCCCAATCAGCATCAAGTAATTTGATCCACATTAACGAATGTGCGTATGTTCTTTAACATTTCTCCGTCTTGTACTGCGCGAGCTTCGGTTTCCAAACACCTAGATCTATCAATTAAGCAGATTAAAATTTTGATCTTATTTGATCAATCACTCCATTTGTTGGATTAAATCATTTCATTTCACACTACATCATTTCATTTAATACCTCGTCAGTTGGATTCTAAATTCATCATTCGGTTTTGTTCGTTAAATAATTTTATGTGACACCACATCATTTGGAATCTGAATTTATCATTTCAACTGCTGGGTGAAATCATTTGAGTTCATACTACATCATTTGATTAATGTAATTTTGGCAGTGACGGTTGCCCATACTGTCCCCCTCGCAAGTCTATGGGTCTTTAAAAAAAAACAAACCCACTTTTCCAGTCTATAATTCAGTCTAGTTGAAACCCGATGCTTGACACATGAAAGCAGCTAAGAATCTTCTCACTCCCTAGGATCCCTGCCCTTAGCCAGACGGCCACCTTATGATTGACACCTCTAAATATTCAAACCAGTGCTATATTGAGAACACAACTGCCCTTATCATTAAAGCATCACACTGCCCAGGTATCTAATTTCATCACAATATGTTGGAATTATTTATACAACAACATTTGTAAGTTTTGTTTTTTCTTATATTGATATAACATGAATATTTAACCTCTGATGTGATGGACACGTAGGTTGCGAGATTTAAATACCTGTTGTCGCGTGAATAGCCAAGCAAAGATTGAGTACAATGACAAACTTCATCAACGGTGATTTTTCTCTCTCGGATTACAGACATGGGGAATGTTCTACTTGCAATTTCTGAGAAAATGATTTATATTTCTATCGATTTGATGCGGGTGTGGCTCCATGAAAGATCGTTTCAGTTTGCTACACCTGCCAGTAAGCCGCTACCCTATGCCGCTGCCATGGCCCAACATAATTGTCAGAATATGAAAAATGGAGTGGAAAGGGTAAGAGAAAACTAATTTTGCATCGAATGAATACAGGGCCCCGTTACAGATAAAATCAAGAGTATCGGTTAATACATAAAAGAATGGGGGCGGTGGTCCAAAACTGTATGACATTGTTACAGGTTTGCTCCCCCACCCCCACCCCTTTTCAGTTAACTGATACTCTTGTTAACGAGCGCTTGTAAAATGAAGGAGTGTAACATTGTACCAGTTTGACCTTTAATGACTTGCGGAAAAGGTGCTCAGGAGGGAAAGTGAATATGGGTTTTGATTGACGAAAAGACTAACGCATACTTCTCTGACAATTTCAGTTCTAAAATGCGAATGTTGCTTGTCCACCATACATAATACGCGATTTCCGTATTGGATTCGACTACTCATTCCAGTGATTGCTTCACAACAGTGCGAATACCCTTTGCATATTCGATACACGCAACAAAACAAATAAAGTACGTACATTCTGTACATGGTGGCCGTGCGAATAGTCTTTTCAAATTAGATACACGGCAGCCGTGCGAATAGTCTCTCCAGATTAGATACAGGGCGACCGTGTGAATGTACTCCCCTATTTAAGGTAAAAGACAGCACTGCGAATAGGCCTTGGAACTTGACTAGAAGATCATGATAAACACCCGACTTCAGTCGACTGATGGGAATGTCATTCTGAATATGCTTTTTACTCTTCTTCTACAGTGTCAAAAATAGACAGGCTGTTTACATTTCTCGCCTGTTCATTGATATCGTGAACGTACTTGTGTACATGATCGACGACAAAGTTATATTAGTCACCAGCGTCACTACAAGTGCCTACTGTTAAAAACATCAAAGCAGTATTTAGGGTAAAAAGCGCGTATTGTCACCTAGGTGACCTCGTTCGGAATGACTATGGAGGCCTCTCAACCAAAGTGGAATAGTTATGTACAGTTTGCAGTGCAAGCGGTTATTTTGATTATGCTCGCTGTTTTACTGGGATATATTTACATCCAAGATGATCGTTTAAACGAGCTAGAAAAGAGAATGGCGACGATGTCTATAAAAGTCGGAAGGAACAAGTTGGTGGTTATCAAGGCCGTACAAACCTTGTTGAAACGCAGTGAGGAATTAGAGGCAATCAACAGCAGGTTGGGGATCGTGGAAAATAAAGTGAATGGCTTTTTATGCAACACGAGGAATTTGTGTCTGTCAAAAACAAGACTTCAAAAAACCTGACTCAAATCGAGGCGAAATCCCGAAGTATGAAGCAGGGATTCGGGAAAACGGAGAAACATATAGAGAAGATTAGAGAAGAACTTGAGAACACGGATCAGAGGTTTCAGCAATTAAAGGACAGCTTGACTGACGTTTGTAATCGAGACAAATCTGCTGTGTCCTCACAGCAAACTCTTCAGGCTCAGCTGGATGAAACTGCGACTGAAATTCAGACAGATGCCAAAACATTTAACCAAAGAGAATCTGACTTGAAACATCTCACCGAAAAAACTGTTGAAATGAAGTCAGTTCAAAACAGCGCGATCGGTATCGTAGAGGAAACAAATAAAGATATACAGGAACATATTCGTTCACGCAAAGACGTTCTGGATGAACATTCAAAGGCTATTGAGATAGAAAAGGGAAATATCCAAAATGTTCAACAACACGTTACCACCAGCGATAGTTGCCAGACTGGAATTGTAGCAATGGATCAACCTATTTCTAGTGACGAGGAGAGGCTCCTGAAAGTTCAGTTCGGTACTCCCTTCTCGTCTCCACCGGTAATCTCGTACGGTATCATGAAACTAGACACAAACGCCCCGTCTAACCCTAGAATATGGGTTACTTTAAAGGACCAATCGACGACTGGATTTACTGCCAGCTTCACCACGTGGTTAGGAAGTATTGTGTACGAATGCGCTGTCAGCTGGATGGCTTGTTCTAGATCTTGACTCAGTGCATTCTCCACTTATCACACGAGGATAACTCGATGTAATTCAGTAATTTCAAAGAGACGAAGGAGAAGGAATCCTTTGTGAAACTTGACTGATCAGAGTTTAATTTCATTGATCGAGCAGTAAAATGTTATTACAACATAAAATTAATACAATATTAAATTTCAAGAATTGTTTGACAGATTGTTAAGATATTTGCTGCTTAATAGAACCCTTTGACAATCTCTATACCCTATATCATTCCTATCGTAATACAAGGAAGACTTGGAGGAATCTTACACCATACATACTGCATATATTTTTTATATACTGTAATGAACATGAAATATTAAAAGAAGTATCTTTCGTCATTTGTAAGGGAATAACTATTGCATTGTTTACTTTTCATATGCCAAGGAACAAATATCGGATTTTCACGAACTACTGCATTGTTTACTTTTCATATGCCAAGGAACAAATATCAGATTTTCACGAATCTTTATGAAAATTTGTTTTATGATTTACAGTTCATTTTCATGAGAGTATTTGAGACAGGTTTTTCCATCAAGCTTGCTGTTTTATCGGGTAAATCTTGAATCAATCTCTCTTGATTTTAGTAACAAAAAATCAAAATATAAGTAGTCTTCTTTCTGACGCCATAATGAAATGTACCTGATAAGGATAGCAGATGGAACCATTGAAAAAAAAATCTGTTGTATATCAGTTTACATTTATCTTTTCATACTATGTTATCAAACGAGTCAATATAATACATACAAATATAGATATTGTACCGCATATTGAAAAGTATCAGAAAATTTACGTTCACCGGATCGCTATTTGATCGATCGATCGATAGTGAGACACGAATTAAATGTTAGTCTCTTTGTCAACTACTCGTCACTTGAGCTAGCTTATGGTATCAAACGACTGTACACGAGGAGTCTTCTTCTTCAAACGCAACGTATAGTATACTGATTTGGAAAGCTGGCCAGGAGATTGACAAGTATACAGTAGATATTTGACCTGAATCAGTTATAACATTAAAAACCGTAATGATTTTTTAAATTTATTTTGGTCGCTATTTAGTTGAGAACTCGAATAAGATTAAGAATTTTTTCACTATCTTTTATAACTTGTTACCTAGCTCTTTGATACTTTAGAATGTAAAATTTTCATATCCACACTAAAGTGAACATATTATGACCGGTCATCTCCTTCCAACCGTATATATGTGCGTCCGTCCGTTCTTCAAATAGTGACATAGCACATTTATATGTGGTATAATGTTTCTCATGAATGGAAAGACGAAAAGGGTTGTAAAATCTGAATGCAATTATATTTACCCCCACCCACCCCGCCGATTCATTCCAGCCGACGCTGGTAAATAAAGTCGGTAAAAGTACAAGGTATAATTTATTTGTGGTAAAAGATAAAGATACACTTAATTATGTGTACTTTTATTTTTCTTTCGCATAAAATGTACTCTTTAACGGATATTTAGTCGACATATCACCACCAGTAAAAGACAAAATCCTTTTCTCGATAAGATATATTTGCCTTCTTTTAGAAATAACGAAAGGATATTTGTTATTACAAAACAAACTTTTAGTAATAGTTCTTTTTTTCTCGAATTAAACGGAAATATTGGTTTTCTTTTGGTGGGGGTAATACACCGCCGTACGTAAACCTTTAATCCCGTCTTTCTTTCCTGAATTATTTTTGTACTGATTACTATACTTATCACATAATAGCAAGTTTGTTTTCTAACAAAAAGAAATACGTGAACTAGTATATAGGTCTCTATGATTTGCTTTGTTGACCGTTACTGACACGATGACGGAGAGAACGAGAGAGACAGAGACGGGTCTCAAATAGTGAAATCAGCAGTGACATTTTGACTGTATCCTAAACGTGACTGGTACTAGTCTACAAATAGAGTCCATCTGCAAACTGCAGAGACCCAGATATGCTTTCGCATCATGCACCGGCAGGTCTGGGTCTGTGCAGTTTGTTAGGAGTAATCACTAGGACAAACAACATAGCATCTTCGCTAGCCAAGGTTCCGATGTGTTAACTCTAACTACACCTTGGCAGATCGTTCAGATAATTCGGTATTCCGAGTCTGTGAATTTCATTCGATGCGGCGTCAAGCCACCGCATCCAGTCAAAATCAAGTTGTTCAAATTTGAACGCTGTTCCTACAAGATCGAGACAAGCGGATCATACAACTGGAATGGACTCATAAATAAGCAATATTCCACTACCGGCCCGTGTTTGTACAAATACATCCCTTCCCTCCAATATACATGTAATGGCTTCTCTCTGGTATATAGTCATACTTTCGATGTTAAACTTACAAAATATCCTTTTGAAGTCAATTG
>JAECUM010085139.1:0-14680 GCA_016617855.1 Megalonaias nervosa | reverse complement strand
GTTTAAATGGTTTTTAAGTGTATATGTCTCCTCCATAGTGTGTATTGTGTTTGTATAAAATGTAAACAGAATTTTGAGAAAAAGTTTATGAATTTTGATTTGGGTTTTATACACCATCCTACTCTAATGTTATAATGACTCTTTAACCCTGGCTTTGGAGCTTTACTTATAGAAAGTGATCCTTGCCAGGGATCTATGGTGTCCAATGTTATATGTGTGTGCTATAATGTATTGTTTGTTATCTTTGTTATCCACTGTAACTTGAAGTACAAAAAAATATTAACTGGGCTGGCAGGTGGGGGATGATCTTCATCAGTTTATAATGCTGTATGTTCAGTTGTTGTTATTGTTGTTATAGGGTTTAATGCCATTTTTCAGCACAAGATAGGCTGTACATGGTGACCAGTATTAATGGTGGAGGAAGAACCCAGAAAAACTCTGGAAAGAACCACCGCCCCACGAGAAGCTACCGGCAAACTTTCTCACATATCCACATTGGCCAAACCCGAGACTCAAACCTACACAGACAGAGGTGAGATGGCAGTGATCCGTAACATTGAGTGCTTTAGACCACTCGGACACTCAGGGCCCCTTATATGTTCAGGAGGATGTAAACTCTGATCTCTCCAGTGTATATATATATATATATATATATATATATATATATATATATATATATATATATACCTTTATTTAGTGTTTATATATACCACATTGCATAAAGATCCAGATTCCTTTATATGTCAGTCCTTTACTTTCCCTGATATACTGTCAGATTATGTATTGCCATTGTGTAATCTTTGTCAAGGTCAGTCATTCATTTTCTCATGAAAACATGATAGTGTGAATATTTACAAGTTTTGACTAATAGAAAATAAATTTTTAAAACAAAATTTAAATATTTAAACCATTATTGTATGTATATGGGATTAGCCAACTTTCAAGTCCTAACCTTGCAGAAAGCAAGTTTATGACCTTTGAAATGAGTTTAGCTTGTCAGCTCTAAGTGTCAAATATTGACTTGGTACATTTAACTGATTTCAAGGTGACTAGGTGATAAAAAAATGTAATTTCTGAGTTTTTCTGACATGTTTTGGAATGAAAGGCACTTGTCATGAATGATTATCCACCTGAATCTTATTGAAAATGCATTCAATGTACCAAGCATTTAGCAGCCACAAGAGATATTTATCATCTGTTGTTTAAGTGATAGTTACATTAGATCAATACATACTTACTGTGTGCCCAGTAATTAAATGGACAAAATGATGTGCTTTCAAATAATTCTCAAATGTTAGCTTCCCAGATATTGCTTTGATGCATGCTACCAATTTCAGGCTGACATGTATAAGTTGAAGCAAGCATGAGTGGACACTTCTCAGAAAAAGTAAGGTGTGTGTGTGTGTGATTTGGATTTTTTTGTAACTTTAACAATTTTTCAGTCATATTGCTACGATGTCTGCTGCATGTCAATTTATAGTGGTGTCTAGCACTGGGGCATAATGCCACAGACATTCGGCATCATGTCCTACTGAGTCATATTATCCTGACACTAGGCTGCCCAGTCCTAACACTAACCTCTTAATGCTGAGCACCACGTGAGGCAGCTGTTAGTACCATTTGTATAAGTCTTTGTTAGGACTTGGCCGGGTTTTTATTCAGTGACCTTCCACATCTGAGGCAGAAAGTAAGGAATGAATTTATTGATACTTGAGTATTTCATTGGACTCAGTTTTACTCTTTTTCTTACTGGATGGTTACTTTAATATGCATGAGAACTTTAAATGAAATATTAAAAATATGAATAAAATTTAGCTAACAAAGTTCTTTTTGGTTCAGCATCTTTTATCTTAAGATCTCTGTCTCTCTGTCTCTATAAATCTATTGCTTTTTAAAACTCTTATATACTTATTCATTTGTCTATCTCTATACATGTATATAGCTGTCTTTAGTTTCTAACTACATGTACCTGCTATTAAATCCATCCTTATTTTTGGATTTTACTTACTGGTTAACCTGTACTATTTACATACATGGTCTTTTTCTTATAACTTCAATTATTAGCATATAAGGTGAAAAGAAAGATCAAACTAAATATAACATGATTTCCATAAAACATCCCATATTTATTTTATTTTTCAACATTAGGTTGATAACATTTTGTCATATTTTAGGGCATGCTCAAGTCTTCCATGAGCAAATTCAGTTTTTCAGTCAGTCCTGGGCAAGCAGACTATTATAAAAATTGTAAATCCCTGCCAGTTCAAAGGGTTTGACAAGCAACTGGACAATGGTCATAGAATGATGAAATATCATTAGATCAAATTGTCTTTGAGTTTTTTATCCATTAAAATGTCAAAATACAATAACTACCTTAATGAAGCAATATTCAAAGGTTGCTATGGTGGCACTCTACAGTTTCATATTTTGCATAGGTTGGAATTTTAAAGAAAAGGAATTTCCCTGGGTTTCCTCACTGGTTATACTGGCTATTTAAAAAAAAACCTTTTATAACTTAGGTATTGTTCAAAGAACCTTTAATTTCCTTACTTTGGTGTATGATAGATGGGTGTAATATGGGTTATAGAGTATACAGCTTGGCCTTACTCCAGATGTACACCACTTGGTCATTTTCACTTCCTGAACTTCAGAGGTAAATTGTAAAAAAAGGAGCTGATAACTTTTTTTACATTTTATATATTTGGTACACTGTAATTCACTCATTGCACTTTCAGAAGCTGGTATTGTCTAGTCTGGCAAAATTCATTTTCCCTATTTTAATAGCTGCCAAAGATAGTATACTTTAGACAAATTTAGGCTGATTTTTGGAGCACAAAGGAGCAGTCATTTTAGTTAGCAGTGTGCTAAGATCATTTACAGTTTCCAAAAGTACAGTATCCAAAGAAATGTCAGCCACATTGCATCAAAGTAGCATAGAGGTATGTCAACATTCTCTCCACTGTGCATATTTTAAATGCAAACAACTTCACCTTACATACATCACTCTCAAAAGTACATAATAACGTACATAATAACTGGTGAGCGCCCCCATATCTGATTTACAGAATGTTTCTTTGTGGTACAAGTAATAAATTTGTCATTGATTAAGCATCATTCAAAGATGACTGGGTCCTATTTATACGCTTTCTAAGCATAATACTGACCTAGACTGTGTTCGGCAATCTATGGTGTCACTAGTCTGCATGTTGAGTGACCAGATCAACAGAGACTTTATAGTAAATTCATTGGAACATAACATCCTGTTTTTGTTGTGCTTTCTTTGTGACATCTTTGAAAAATTAAACACCTTTAGCTGATGCTTGTGGATAATATTTATTAATACAGTTCTTTTCACCCATAAGAAACAGTGATGCTTACAACTGAGTGAACAAAGTATTTGAAAATACCGTAAAGCATAGATTGTTTTCATAGTATGTACTGGTTTGCATTAGGACCTATATAAAATGTTTTTAATTTAATCAAATCAAACTCAGATTTATAGTCCATACAGTTTTGTGTATTTAAAATAAAGCAGTTTCAGCTTTGTGTAAACATTAATAGTAAAAACTATGGCCCTGACAGGCAAGTGAAATTTTTAGTTGGGGCAGGTGATCTTTGTCTTCAAGACACTTGCCATGGGCCTTTGTCAGAAGAAAACAATTTTGTTTGAGTACTGTACATGGACTGCTTAGGACAGGAACAATATGATGACAGCTTTTGCACTAATGCCAAAAATTGTTGATCATAATTTGAAAGCATACGTGTATAAAAATTTCTTTATGCATATTTAGTTGATTTGTGTGTATAAAATAATAAAAACAATGTTTAAGTACTGTAGATGTTAGTCTACATTAGCGTTTCAGCATCAGCAAGTATTAATCAGTATTATTCTCATTACTGAAGGTATCACTGTAAATATTAATGACAAAGTCTGATGTTGACTAAACCTGTTTACATGAACTGCTGTCACAAATTTTAACGTTGTCCTGTTATTTATTACCCCGTCATGTTCAGTAAGCAACTGCACATGCAGAAATCAAAGCTGCTTTCTAAGTTGTTACTGTTTTGACACAAAAAGATGAAATCAAGTTGATCGCTTGTATCCAATACACTTTCATGAATTAGTCCATCATTTACTTAGAACTAAATTATTTGTATGATTTTTTTTATGTTTTGCAGCAATGAAATTTTCATTGTTACTTTAATTCTTGGTCTTTTTTGATTTGTGAGGGGACAGTCATCTTACAAGATGGAATATTATTATTTTGATAATTGAGTTTTTAGTAACTTTTTAAAAAAAACTCGGTGCTCAATGTATTCCTTGTAGAAAACATGAAGCAAGCCGTCTTAAAATTTGTACATGAAGGGTGGATGTTTTAAGGAGGTAATGAGTGGTGACTGTTAAGTCACTGGCTTCTCAAGGTTGGGCTGTGTGATTAATTAATTCAGTGAAAGTTGGCTTTTCTAATATTTTTTTTAAAAAAATGCTTTCTGCTCTTATTATTTTTAATTGGTTATATATGGTTGCCATATGTAAACTAATCATCTCTTGAATATGTATATTGTTAACATCATGTGTAAAGCATGGAGATATTGTGATGCACTCCTTTTATCTGTCTCTATCCCCATGTATCTATCAATCTGTCCTTTGCCACATCTCCTAAACAACAGGACGGATATTCATGACACATGGTACTTATATCGTCTTCGACAAAAGGGTGGTAATTATTTGCTCATGTCTCTGGTGTCCCAGGGATAGGGGTTAAGAATCAGATACATAATTATTTTCATTACAGTAGCTTTTTCATATTATATCCAGAGACAAAACTTATTTATATATATATATATATATATATAAAACATCATTACGGTTATGTATTTACTTTTTTCTTTTTCCATTTTAGACTTCCGAAGACATATCAAAGGTCTCTCAAGTAAAATCTGAATCATCACTTAATGAATTTATTCTAAATTTGACATGGCACCCAATTCTGAAGAAATAACTTGTGGCATACAGAAGGCCATTGTGACCCTCTGTATGGAAGCGTATTCCTCTGGCACTGAGGTGGAGATTGATGGCATTATATGTCTTCGGGACACAAAACATAAGCATTATGAAGTGGTCAAGATTCACAAGACTTTCATAAAGCCAGATCTTGGAAATGCAACTTTAGCTAGCTTCGGAAATGCAACTTTTGGAAATGCAACTTTAGCTGGCTTTGAGAATCCGAGTCCTGGTAAGCAAACAACACTGAATACTGAAAATAATGCGTCTAGTAACAGTACATTGATAAGGGATAGAGACAAAATAACTAGTCCTTGTAGTGTTAGCAGCAAAGAGACGACTGGTCCATTTAGTTTTAACAGGAAAGAAACAACTGTGAGAAAATATGAATTGTGTGAAGAGAAACAAAAGCAGTTCTCACAACACTCAAAAGCAGTATTAGAAGAAGTGATATTAGATTCACCAGTCAGTCATAATGGTTATATGTACTCATGCAAAGATGGTGACTCAGACAAACAGGCTAATGATATAGAGAAGCAATTCACCTCAAAACCAGTTGCATCAAATGGACAAAATATGTATCTCGACCATAAGTCTGTGAATACAACAACATTACCAGTGGTAGCAACAGACTATAAAAGGGAATTGGTGGAAGTGGACAGAAGACCAACAACAGTTGTCAGAGATGATCAGACAATATCCAGTGAATTGCTCATGGAAATCAGTATGGAACAGAAGGAGGACGAGAAGGAGGCGGAAGATGAAAAGAAAGAGGGAGAAAGAGAAGAGCAGAATAGAACTTTTAACGAGGAACTCGAAGATGATGGAGATTGTATAATAGTTAAGATTGAGACACAGGATGATGATGAAGTCCTAGCACTTAGAGAGATTCCCATTTCTGCTGAAAATTTAGCCTTTCATTTAACCTCCTTTGACTCCCAGAAGCAGTCAAGCATGATTAGGAAGAATTTAAGTCATGGTAGAAAAAGGTCTCTATCCAATACATATATACTTGATACAAAAAAATCTGCTGGCATGGGATCAGATTTATCTGAAAGTGAGGCAGTTAACCAGTCAAATAACAGCCTCGCACATGATGATAATATACATGGGGGTTTCCACAGGAATGTATTCTACAGTTCCCATGACAACACTTTGGTTTCTTCCATTGAGCTCAATGACTTTATGTCAGGAAGAGTAGTTAGTACAACTCCACCTTTGAGTAAATTACAGAAATTAACGTCGCCTAACACCTCAGACTCAGAAACAAGATTTTCATGTTTTTTATGTGGGATGCAGTTTGTCACCAAATCAAATCTTTTCCGACACATGAGGAGCAGTTGTAAATTGGTTGGGAAAAAAGCTCCATGCCAAGTGTGTGGAAAAATGCTTCTTGACAGGCCTGATAATTTGAAAGAACATATGTTGTCTCAGCATGGAGTTGAAAGAAATTTAAAAGATATAAGTGATGTTGACGAAGTTGATCCTTTGCCTAGAAGTTGAAACTCATAACAGGTTAAAAAAAAACTGAGGAAACAATCATTATGTTCAGTGATCAGACTTGTACAGAATGGCATCATCCACACAGAAAATAATATTCAAAGTAATTTTCTTTGTAAGAGTTATCTACCCTATACTAAAAATAATACATGGTGGTGTTGAGGGTGAGAGTTATATCAACAAATATCATCAAGCATCTGATATTGTCATTAACACAAGTTGTCACCTTCATTATAATAGAAAATGATATGTCACTATTGTGAAGTCATATTTGTTTGTGATACAAATTTTCCTGGTTCTCCCAAGACTGACATTTTTGTCACTCACTAAATTCATCGATTTGAGAAAGTTCACGGGTAGAAATTTCCAGTGCCTGGGTACCTGGGACAACTACAAGTTCATGTTTTCCAATATGAAAGCCTGTTTTGGCAAAAAAAATTACTTTTTTGTGAATGATTGTGTTAAAAGTTGTAAAGAAATAGAAATTAAATGTTTCATTAAATTGTCCCTCAGTTGCTGGATGTTGGGCGATTGCTGTCAGTAAGAGGAAATGCTATTCCACTGTCTGCTGCTCATTATTTTTTTAGGAATCACAGTCCATACTACCAGCTTCTCATGTGAACCTTTAAAGAAACAGGACTGACAAATGTTTCTCTTTTGTCAACACACACACATATATGATAACATTTTTTTAATATTGGCTTGTCACAATGAATGCCTTTGATCTTGTATTACACTCATTGGTCTTTGTGATAGCTGCTTCTGTTGCCTAACTTTAGCTAATGGAATGTGGTAAATTTAAAGAAACCAATAACAATTGTTGTTCCATACTATTTTGGATTGTGGGGTATCACTAAATGAAAATTCCATGAACCGCTCCGGTGGCCTAGTGGTTAGAGCATCCGCCTCAGATGCGGGAGGTCGTGGGTTCGATCCCTGGCCGAGTCATAACAAAGACTTACAAAAATGGTACTAACAGCTGCCTCGCTTGGCGCTCAGCATTAAGAGGTTAGTGTTAGGACTGGTCGGCCTGGTGTCAGGATAATGTGACTGGGTGGGACATCATGCTACATGTCTGCGGTATGATGCCCCAGTGCTTGACATCACTTTAAACTGTCACACTGCAGACATCGTAGCGATATGACTGAAAAATTGTTAAAGCTACATTAAAAATCCAAATCACACACACACACACAAAATTCCATGTGGAAAGTATAGTTACCTAACCTTGTATAACTCAGATGAACATATAATATGGACATTTGAGACCAACTATATATATATATATATATATATATACACACACACACACACACACAGACACACACACACACAGAGGGTTCTTGATAAACACATTTACTCAGCTTCTGATGCTTAGTATTTAAATTTGAACCATTTCTGACAGATGAAAATTCATCTTGTGCCGTTTTTTGATGCACGTAGATTTAGGCCAGAGCACCAGTCCTAATTACCCTTGATTAGTCTGTGGCGTAATTTCCTATGGAGGTGTGCTGTGCATTACAAATTGACTGTATGGACCATTGACTGACTTTGCTAGACTTCTGTTTATGCCTAATCTGTCCATGATACCGCACCATTCAAAATTAAAAATGAACTAGGCAGGTAACAGGTCACTGACATCATTTTTAGGTGGACTTAACCGAATCAAGATTAGATTATTTTGAGATAAACTTTGATGTTTATGATAGGATGAGGAAAAGGGAATGAATTAAGATTCAGTAGGATTAACTTTTGATCAGATATTGGCATTTATTTGAATGCTCATCCATATATTTGTGAATTTACTGGCGGTGTGAAAAATACCATTTTAAACACCATTTACCACATCTACATTTTGTTGTTGAAATATACTGTACAGACTGAAAAATAAAAGATTATTACTGATATTATTAGTATTTAAGACCAAATCATTTGTATATTTGGGCATTCTATCCCTGCATTGCTGGAACCATCTGCTTGAAACTAAAAGTCTCACACTGGTGCAGTGATGTGTGGATAAGCAATAAAAATTATGAAGGCTAACATGTTTACACAACAAGCTGTTAATTGGTTACTTTACTGTTGTAATCTGGAGATATTCAGGCCATATTGCGATAATTAATGAGGGTATTATAACTGTATAAGCAATAAAGGGATTACAGTTAGTCAGGGCGTTCAAATTTTAAAAAGAAATATCAGCTGTCCTTTGGTAGAGGGGAAATAAAAGGGAGAGACCAACCAAAAAAATGATTTTCCCTGGAATATTAAAGTAGGTATTTTGATTTTGTTATGTTAATTCTTATTGCATTGTTCAAGATGTTTGTATGAGAAATGTTTAAGGACAGTTGATATATGGTTTATTTTAATTCAAAATGCCAAAAGATGAGTTATCTCCCAATTTTTTTAAATTAAATAAAAACTCACTAAATAATTTGTAACTCATAATTGCATATTACTTTAGACTTAGAAACTTCCTTCTCAGGATGAACCTGTCTTGGATGAATATTGGAGAGCATTGTGCAACTTTAAAGACCAAAACTAAAGATTGAACTTTCTTGCAGGTTGGGTATGGTGGTTGTTGTTGTTGTTGTAGGGTTTAATGCTATTTTTCAGCACAAGATATACATGGTGGCCAATATAAATAGTGGAGGAACAACCCAGAAAGCCCCAGAAAGTACCACTGACACATGAGAAGCTACTGGCAAGCTTTCTCACATACCCACATTGGCCAAATCCAAGACTTGAACCCACGGAGACAGAGGAGATGGCAGTGATCCATGATTGTGAGTGCCTTAGACCACTCGACCACTTGGGGCCCCTGGGTGTGGTTATTTTATCATTGCCACTTTCTTGTGATAGAAGACTTTTTCAATTTTTCACAAAATAAAGTGATTTAAGGGGAAACCTGGGCAAAAAAACCCAAACTATTGAGAGCCTGTAAAGTGTGAAACTTTATACTCGGTGACGTTAGTGGTCACCAGTCAGTGATCCTGTGAAGGAAATTAAAAATATTTGTGCAGTTTACAGAAAGAAGGAAAACCTTTGCAATGAACAATGGAATATACGCCTCTTCCTTTTTCACTGAATTGTCATACACTGGGTTGTATTAATCATGATGATGGAAAAAAGTATCTTTTCGGTCTCAGTCTCAGATACAACCTATCAGTGATGATTCTTTGACCCTCAGACTCAAGAGAAACAAAGTTAGTAACATTCTGAGGAGTAGGAGTATAATTCTCCTAAAGTTGTAAGAAATCATCAGTTTACTCCAAAATTTAAGGAATCATCCCAGCTATGACCTCCTGGAACGAAATGACTCTTGAGATTTCAGTTTTGACGCTTGATATTTTGGTGTCAGGAGGTCAAATGATTCTTCTTTTTTTTCAAATTTATTGAGAACTCTGTGTGTGTGTGTGTATATATATATATATATATATATATATATATATATATATATATATATGACAAAAGATATTGAACAATTCTGATTACAATAATCTTAGAGGCAACCACCATAATTTACCAGGCAACCACAAAAATCTGCTGGCAATCAGAATTTTGAAGCTCTTTGTTCAGTGGAAAAAGAATGGATTTTCAAAGTAATTTTACCCCATATGTGCCATATTATTTCCCCTGAAGAAATAATGGCTCATAGGATCTTTAAATTGATGACTTGTAACAGCCGCAAAATCAATGAAAATTGGTAACCTTACAAAAATGGGAATTAAATGTATTATATCCTAGTTTTATGTATTGTACCATCATTTTAATGCTGTTTATGACTGATGCTTTTTTGTGAGACCGTCTTACAAAGAGATATGTTCTAAACCAGACATGTCATAGTGCAAAAAACCCCACTAACATCAGGGTATGTCATGCTGTGAAAAGGTGAAGCCACATATTTGTTTCTAACACCCATGACATAAAATCAAGTGAAATGAATAAGTAACAGTAACAGAACATAATGTAACCAGTTTAATTGGATCTATAACATAATGTAATAATATTATCATCAGTGGTATAATCTGCTGTTATAGTAAAGACATCTGTATAATATGCATGCATATAATATTAAAATTATAGAAATGCAGTCTTGATAGCTAGATCATATCCAGTTGTCAGCATTAGAAAATCTGGATCATTTTGAGTATTGATCCCAATGTTTTAACAATGACAGCAAATCATGATCCAGCAATTAAGATGGGATCACTGGTACTATGACAATAGTTTTAAAAAATCAGATAATTTAATACAATCACTATACTTGACTGAAAACAAAAGAAATTGCTTCACGTTTCAACCATTTTATTATGAACTCTTAAATTATGAACCAAATTACATATTGATCAGGTGATATGGACATGAATATTGTGATTTACGAATGCCTAACACAAATCACTCATTTTCACTATGATTACAGTTAGTGACACAAATTTTTAGATGTGTAGGGGCAGCAGACCCATGTGTGTGATTTACAGTTATTGTGAGGTTATCAAATTTTGTATCACAGAAGATTTCAATACCTGATTAACTCCTAATGTCTTTCTCTGAATCCAGTCTGAAAGTGCAGTTAAAGACTCTGATTGGGACTTGGCTTGGGAGTAGCAGCATTATTTATTATTTACAATAGGGTTTGAATAAATTGTTGGAACTTGATGATACAGATTTGTGACAGAGAATCTGACTTATTTGTCAAGTGTGACCGTGGCATAGTTGTTCATATCGGTTCAGTTGTAACCAGGAAACAATGAGGTAAATGTAGTTCTAGCTTTGACTGATAGGATGGCAATATGGAATCAGAAAACAACAGTATCATTTTCCTACTTCTAGGAAATCAGTTTGGTTCTGATTCTTTCTTGAGTAAAAAAATGAACAGGTTTAAAATAAATAATGATATGAAATATGAACAGCTTCTCTAAATGATTTTAACACAGGACCAATGGTGCAGTTCATGTTGTTTCTCTTTAGTTTGAAATCTTATCCTAGGAGAATGACCTGTCTGTGGCTTAATTTATTATTTTTATAGCATCAGCAGGAAAGAAAGGAATTCAGTGTCTGAGAGTGGGTGAGTATTTGAAATAGATGTCACATTTTCTTTTGTATTCTTTGAGTTACTTTGAAGGTATTTTAACCAAAATTCTTTATCTCATCATCCAACAAAACTATTGTTTTAATTTTAAATTTTAGGGACAAAAGTACAATAGAAAATGACAATAAATACTTATTAAAAAATTATTGTTTTGGTTTATAGCTTCAAATGGCCTGGTCTTTCAATGTTTTGCCATGTTTTTGGAGAATGAAAAATCTTCAGACTATTGTTTGTATCTTAATAAAAACCATCCTTTTATAATTAGAATCACTCAGATATTCATTGGTTATATGACAAAGCAGGGACCATATGTTGGTCTAAACCTTTCTTTAGTTTCCCCTGTTTGGCTGAATGGTCTAAGGCACTTACGATTACATATCACTGACTTCTCACCTCTGTTCACATTAGTTCGAGTCTCGTCTCAGTCAGTGTGGGGTGTACAAGAAATATTGCCAGTAGTTTCCCATGGGTCAGGGGTTCTTAACAGGTATTTTCTGGGTTCTTTCTCTACCAAATATACTGGCTGCCATGTATAGCCTGTCATTTGCTGAAAAATGGCATTAAACCTACAAGACTTAGTTTCCCCATTAATGGGTATTATCATTTATGTCTCCTTTTCATCAATCCATCACCACCCTTAGTTTAAATCATTGAAATTAGTAATAATAAGTGCTTTCCATGGGTTATTAAGGCATATCACCATGCCTTTCTTGACTGAAACTGGCAATTCATTGCCCATATTTATAAATGTTACCATTATCTATACCCAAACCGATATCGCAAGCTCTTCGTGCAAGCTTGCCACAAGCTTGCACTGGAAAAAAGGCAAGCTTGCGCAAACCACATGAAAGAAATATTGCAAGCTTGCAGAAGATTGCTGCAAGCTTACAAGGATTAACAGCAAGCTAGTGCAAGCTTGCGAGGACAAACAAGCTTGCGCAAACCACATGAAAGAAACATTGCAAGCTTGCAGAAGATTGCTGCAAGCTTGCACAATCCTAAATATATACAAGCTTGCGCAAGCTTATGGAAGGTTCATTGCTGTAAAAATGTGGCATAAAAAATGACATTACCAACAATTCAAGAATACTGTTCATGATAAAATTGTCGCAGTTAAATTAGAAAGTAGATTATATATAACAAATCTGAAATAAATGGAACAAGTTTCAACTATTTCTGAAGATTTATTTACAAAAATACACATATCTTGAAACAGCCTTTTTTCAAGTAAAAAGTTTTAATGTAGTGTTAAGAAAATATGAACTTCTTATAAAATTCTTTTGCTACTTCTCTGTATTGTAAGGGGAAAAGCATATGGTTTTGTATTTGAAATTATCATAATACTTGTGGAATGAAAAGTCCTGTTGTGCAGATTACAAATGTGGTATCAGCTTACCTAAAATTACATGTTTTTAAAGATCATATTAAACAAGAATGTACTCTAGAGTACTTTTACTGTAAGATACAATTACAACTACACCAAAATTAGCTACCTTTTTGCACACGATTCTCAAATACGATGTAACTCATGTTAGTCATGTGTGCATTTTAACATGCAAATTAGGTAAAACTCGCATGAACAATAGAACAAAATCTGAAAATCACATGAGCTGAATCATATCCATTGTATTAAGGGAACATTCCAGAAATTCTGATTGTTACACAGAAAGGCAAGCTCTTCAGTCTGAGGAATCTTGCAGGGCCATTTTCTTGAATATGTGGAAAATCTTCACATTTTTGTCTGCATGGCTTCAGAAACTTTATACTTCACATCCATACAGAATCCAGTTGAGGAAGGATGCTGTCAGATTGTTACATTCCCCTTCCTTCTGTTAAAACTGTATGCTGTTAGGTGAAAAACAAGAATGTTTGCCATTTTAATACACCAAATCACTTCTAAACAAATCCTCTCAGAATAAAATCCTTCATCCTCCCCTTCTTCTTGTAGAGTCAGGTACCATCCACTGAAATAGATTACAGCAACATGTAACCTGGTCAAAATATTTGACTATTTACCTGTTTGGAAAAGGCATTTCATTTAAGTTCAACATCAGAGAAATATTTCACAAGTTATAGAAACTTTTATAAGTGTTACACACAAATTGGTCATCCATTAAAGAGATCCTAAATAATAGTTTTACCAAACATTTTGAAAAGGATATGACATCTGCCAAATGATTGGTATCTGACATCTTTAAACAGAAGAATGCAGTGAAATTACTCAGTTGATATTTTGAGATTTTGAAATAGACTCTCTACCATCTTTTTTGAAAATTAAATTAATTTTAAAAAAATAGATTAATGCAGTGAACTCTGAACTTGTCTCAATTAAAGTTAATTGCAAGTGGGTAATTGCCGAATTTGATATGCGAGAAGAAAAAAGTCCCTAAGAAAAACGGAAATGAGATTAAGATGCTTGCATGTAATTTCAAAATTCATCAACCTATTTTCGACAACTGACAACAGTGCATCGAAATCTGCAGTTTGACAGGCGCAGCAGTAAATAATAATGATCTACAAAGTTGTCATCTCAATTATCATGTGGAAGAAGATTACAAAGTCACCTTTGGTATTTAATGTATTGTAAGCAAACACTGAGCAGCAATAATACCATAATACAGACTAATCGGCCGTCAAACGGCAGCCCAGTAAATGGGCAAAATGCAAAATAATGTTTGATTTTACTCACCAACACGATAACTCCCTGATTTTAAATTTCTCTCTGGGATTCCATGATCAGCTGCTGCACATGTATTGCTACTGCTTGCAATGAAATTTCCAGAATTAACGAGCTAAATTGTGACGGTTCAATTTCGAAAATGGCGCAGCTTTGAAACCGAGGCTGGCGTTTGCTTCGGTACCAGGTATGCTAAATGTAAACTTCAATTTGTAAACCAGTCTCAAGACTGAAAACAAGGGAAATAACTGCCGTTGACGTCTCGATGCCAAATTAGGTCTCTGTCGCGGAAAACCACATTTTATTGTATGTGATTTTATTATTCGATTTCCTTTTTTTTTTCAGAAAGGCAAAATTCATGAACCTTAATTCTTTATAGAATGCTGGCAGATAGGGATGGCTCTCTCTC